>VZTR01006580.1:141398-161392 GCA_013400775.1 Chaetops frenatus | reverse complement strand
GGTCCGGGCGAGGACACGGGCCGGGGCCGAGGCAGGGACAGGGACAGGGACAGGGACAGGGACAGGCACAGGGACAGGCACAGGGACAGGGACAGGCACAGGGACAGAACCAGCCTGGAACGGCAGCACACAGAGAGCCGGGGTGGGCGTGCTGGGACCCTGCCCCCCGACAAAGAGGCAGCCAAAAGTAATTTACTCTGAATTGGCAGTTTGGAGGGAGAAGGAAAACAAACACACGGGAGGGAGCTGAGGCTCATTAGCAGCCCAGGATCTCATCGTTAATAACGAGGCAGAGGCTCAACAAGAGCCACTCTGTGGGGCTCCAGCTTCAGGTGACACAGCACACCTGGCACTGCAGGGGCACCTGGGGTGAGCAGTGGGGCAGGAGTGGGGTGAGGGATGGAGCAGGAGTGGACTGGAATGGACAGGGATGGAGCAGGCAGGAGTGGGATGAGACACAGGTTCTCCACAGCCAGGGAGGAGCCAGGATCTCAGCAGGACAGTGGAGGTGTTCGTGGTGCCATCCTGCACCCCTTTTCTTTAGATTATCGCCCCAGTTCTGAGGTGCCTCCATGTGATTCAGTTGTAGAAGGAGCTGGGAGCCCCAACAGAGATCCCCAGAACTAAAACTCCTTGGCAGTGAAACCTCAGACCCAACGTGCTGCAATCCTGACAATGTAAACTCTTATTTCAGTGCCAGAATGGAAACTGAGCTGTTTAGCAGGGCTTGTCTTTGAATTTTGAGTGTTGAAAGTTTGGTTTCCAACATCCCTCAGCCTCTGGCCTTTGGTATTTTGCTTTTGGAAACCAAACAAAACCCAGCACCCCCAGAATGTCCCAGGCTGCCTTAAGGTTGGAGCATAATTTATAAATATTGATTGTGTGCTAGAGGCTCAATCTTGCGAGGTGCTGAGTACACACAGAGCTCTCTCTGCCCTTTGGACAGCCTCAGAGAAAGCCCCTTGATAAATGCACAATTCAGTGATTCCAGCAGGAGGAAGTGCCAAGTGCTGTTATTGTTCTGTCCCTTCAAACACAAGAGCAGATTTATTTGGAAAGCACACACACAGTGGAAGTTGCAAGGTAGAGGTAAGACATTAATTATGTCTCAGCATGAGAGCTCTGACAGATTATGGGCAGACTAATTAAAGTCTTTAATTAAAATACATGGTCTTTGCAAAGCTCACACTAGATATGGAAGACCTGGCTGGAGGAAGGTTGGAAATCACCTTAATGGAGGTACCAAACAAAGCTCGGGGTCTTCACTTTGATTGTATCAGGAGATCATCAGGATCCTGGGTATCTGGTGGGGTGGGAGTGGCTGATCCCAGAGCCTAAAGGGGACCCCAGAGCCTAAAGGGGCCACAAGAGATCTGCAGAGGAGCTTCCCACAAGGACAGGGACTGATAGGAGAAGTGGGAATGGCTTAAACTGAAGAGGAGCAGGCTTAGATGGGATATTGGGAAGAAATCCTTCCCTGTGAGGGAGGGCAGGCCCTGGCACAGAGCAGCCCCTGGATCCCTGGCAGGGCCCAAGGCCAGGCTGGACACTGGGGCTTGGAGCAGCCTGGGACAGGGGGAGGGGTCCCTGTGTCACCAGGAAGGTGTCCCTGCCCAGGGACATTGATGCTGCAATGTTTTCTCTTTTTCCACTCACAATCCTGGAAAAGTGCCCCACTGCAGATCCTAAACTCCAAACTGGGAAATGTTTCACTTTTTAATTAAAGCGAAGCTTCTCGTTTTCCCTTCTTTGTTCTGTACCAGAAAGCACAACATTTGGGTTGTAAAGACTAAGTCTCAATTTATGTTTTATCATGAGAACCTTGGCTTTCAGACTCTTTCTATAGATTCAACTGAATCTTTTCAACTGAGTTATGGCTTCTATTTACATAAATTACCATATGAAACTTGTTAATATTTCCCGAATATCCTTTTTCATAGCACTATTAGACAAGGTTCTGTGCTTTTGTTTGGGACTCAGTGTCAGCAAATCAGGATTCATGACTGTGATCAGTTGGGAGCAGAACAAAATAATTTATTCCCTAACAGACAGTCCGGGTGTCAAACAATCCAGTCCCGAGATTGGCTATCTGCAATCAGCAGGATTTTATCATGCAAATGGCAGGAGGGGCCAGTGCTGGGAGCAGCGGGGAGCTCCTGATCTGCTGCCATGGACACCTGAAATGAGCTCGGGCTCCCCTCCTGCGAGGAGCAGGCCTGGACCTGCCCTGGGCTCGGGGCTTTCTATAGACCCACCAGCAGCAGGAAAGGACAAGGAGGATTTCACCTGTTGGAGGAGTTTGCTGTGGGATTTCATCTCAGATTCCCTGCTGGGGAAGTTCTTTATCCCTGAGGGAGCAGCAGGACCTGCACGTCCCCAGGGGAGTGGATGGAAGGGGGCTTGGCTGGCTGGGAGTGTGTTACCCTGGAGCTGGGAGCTTGGGGGAGATCCCCACATCCCCCTGCTTCCAGGAGAAGGCTGGGAGCCCTGCAGGGTTTGGCCCTCAGCCCCACACAGCTCCCAGCCATCATCTGGGGGCAGCAGCTCTCTGCTGTGACAGTGTCACCCTCTCCAGGTGACAAAAGCCCCCTGGAAATGCTGCTCCAGGTTCCAGACTTACTGGAGCTCATCCTCTCATTCCAGCAATAAGGACTCCTCTCCTTCCAGGCCTTGTTTATGTGAAATCACTTTTTCATGCATTATATGTGGGAGTTGATTTTTTTCCATTTTTTTTTTTTTTCACTTGATAAAAGCACCCTCTTCCCAATCCAGGCCCTTTGGGAGGGCTGATAGCTTGTTCCCATTTCTGCTGCTTAGATGTTTTTCACTCCTTGTTAATCCGTTCCTTGTGATTTGCTGTTTCACCCTGCTTGCCTTGGAACAGGGAGAGCTGAAGATAAGGAAAACAGGCCAAAGTCCCTAAAACGGTGAGGGGATGAGCTCACCTGCCATCTGGAGCCTGTGGTCTTCCAAAGAGGAAACTCAAAAACTAATTAAAAATACTCTGTCATAAGGCTAGGCTGCCAGTGGGACTGAGAATAAATTGGAGATCATTAGACCTTCATTTCTCTGCAGCACCTTCAGTAATTCTGGTTTGCTGGGCCAGGAAATGAAGGCAATCCCAGAGGGGGAGGCTGCAGCAGGTCAGGGAGCCCTCTGCTCTCAGGATGGCTTCTCCGAGTTCCATCTGTCCCCTCCAGGCAGGGCACAGCTCCCCCTCACTCCTCCTCCCGTCTGACAGAGCAGGGAAGGAGAACCAGAAATCCCTGCTGGGCTTCGGGCTCCTCCAGAGCTCCTGTCCCTGCTCACACTGCCCAAAATCCCCTCTGATCTCTGACTCCAAGCTCCCCCCACCTCCAGATGGGCAATCCCAAGAGCAAAGCCCATCCCTGCCAGGCTCTTTCCTGCCACACACACAGCAGAGCCACATTTAAAGTTTCCTGCCAGTGACAAAATCCGAGACATCACCCGCCAGCAGCAAAACCTGCTGACCTTTAAGGCTGCTAAGTGGAGTTATAATTTTTATTCTTCTGCCCCAAAAGGCATCCCAGCAATAATTACTCTGTGCTGGAGGGTGTGGGGAGCTGTCCCAGTGCCTGCTGAGGTCACCAGGTCATTGTCACCACCCTGCCAAGGGCAGCCCCAGCAAAGGCAATTCCTCTGCCAGGGCCCAACCTTCCCTTCATGAGCCCGTGAGCTGCAGGACAGCACTTCCCAGGATTTACAGACATTTCTTTGGGGCCTGGCAGCTCCAGGGAATAATTTCCTTTTGCCAATACTGCAGGGGATCCAGGAGCTCATTCCCCCCTGCAAAAGAGGTTCCTTTCCCTAAAGGGACTTCCCATGGGATTACAATAAAAACCCCTCTTGGTGCTGAGCAGCTCGTGACAGGTGAGACCCTGATTTTCCTGGGGCTTCTTTCCCTTTCCTGGCTCTTAAAGAGCAATTCCTGCTGCTGTGTGTGAGGAGGAATCAGTTTGTGGGAGGGAGAAACTCTGAATCATCACGTGCACCACAAACCCCTGGTGCCAACAGCCACAGCCTCATCAAAGCTCTTTGGAGAAGTGCTAATAGGAATTGGGGTTTTAAATTGATGACTCAGTCAGGATTATTCAAAGTGATGCACTGAAATTTGTTTTCCTCAGATGTTGAAGCCTCTCTGAGGGCTGTCGAGGCCCAGAACAAACAGTGCAGATGAGAGAAGTGGAAATTCTGTGTGACTCTGCTCCTTCACCTCTGGAAAGATTGTTTTTATCTACACACAGATGAGCAGGACTTTCATTCCTGGGACCTTGCTACGCTTTCAGAGCTTCTCTTGGTTTGTTTGTGATGCCATTCAAAGCTGGATCTGTGCAGTTTTATCTTCTCTGCTTCCATGAGTGCTGCCCTTGGCACTGAGTGAGCAGCTCCTGTCCCTGGAGCAGGAGGTGAACCGAGGACTGGGATCTGGAGCACAATGAATGACAGGGAATTCTTCTAAGTACAAATCCCATTCCTTTATGAATTCCTGCCATTTGGGGACTGCATTAATCCAGCCACCATTCCTCTGTAATTTATGTTCAGGCACAATCCTGAACATGGAAAAGGAGAAGTGTTTTATTTTCAAAGAAAAGCGAGCGATTCATAAAACATTATATTTTGACATTTTCTGGAGAATATAAAGGGGCTCATTGCTCTGATTCAGGCCCTATTTGCATAATTTTTCCTTCACTCACCACAGGTAAATCATGGTTAAATATTGAAGCATTTATCACCTGTGTGTTTTCAAGCCAAACTTCGCATGAGCACGGGAGAGAGGGTGAGGCTTCCTCGAGCACGGGCATCAAACTGCAGAAATATTTTGGCCCTCCAGTTCTGCAGCTGTGGAATGGAGATCCTGGCCAGCTCTGGGCACAAACCCCTCTCCTGGGAGGAAAATCCCCCTGGGATTTGTTTCCCCAGGAAGGTCCCAAAGCAGAGCTGACACAGGGCTGGAATTCTGCATGGATTCCATCTGCACAGGGCTGAACTTCCCCCTGGGGCACGCACGGAAACAAATATCATCAAAAAGAATATTTGGATGCTCAGTCACCCCCACAGAGCCCCTGCCCTGGCTGCTGACCTGTTGTTAGCCCAGTTTATTGCTCTGTAGGGCTGAGACATTTAATTTGGCTGGGAATTATGGGCTGGATCCTCAGCTAATGGGAAGTGAGGTGACTCTGCAGCAGATGCTGACACGGGATCACATCTTCTTGTTCAAGTTCCTGCTCAGCAACTGTACAGTATGTAAATGCTGGTTAATTAAAAATACATTTTTTTCACACAATAGAAGCTCTCAGCCCTTCACCAGTGAAAACATGACAGAATAAAAAGTGTCTGTTCCTCTGTCCACTTCCATTTCCACCCCAAACCGTGGCCGGGGGCCAAATAAATAAGTGAGAAGGAGCAACGCTGCTGTTTGTCACGTAACATCAAACACTTCCCTTTGTCTCATCCTCCCTTTTGCCTTCTGTTGTCCTAATAAATAAAATAACACTGTGGGGATTTGGATTTGCAAACAAACCATGCCTGCAGTTGGCTGTGTCTCCTGGAGCAGCGAGGGAGGAAGGTTCTGCTCCTCCATAACCACGAGCACACAGAAAATGCATACAAATGATTGCAGCTGTCGCTAGCACGACTTAGGAGTAAATGCAGATGGCATGAAATAATATTCACAAACAGCTAATAGAATTTTAATGGCCACAGAAAGAAAATAAAATGAGAGACACTGTGTTTACTTGGGGCGTGAAGGGAGTTTGGAGTGTGCCAGTGCAAGGAACGAGTCACTTTGGACCTTGCATTTTCCCACATTCAGAAGTGGGCAAGGCCCCGTGGGGTTTATTTATGGGGAGTTTAAATAGCAATCAGAATCTGTGAAATGTTCAAGGGTGCATCTGCGTAAAGTATGATGTTGGCATTATGCAAATGTCATGTATGATGAATGAAATGCATCAAATGTCTTGAGGACACCCAGATGTTAAAGCTACCAGCATGCCAGCAAACATGGAAGGAGGTGGAGAACATGATTTCTTCTTGAGTTAATTGATTCTCATGTTCCAGCAGCACCTTCTAAACACTTCCAATCAAGAAGCAAGCTCCAGTCACAGTTCACTTGTTGTGGTTGTCTTTTTCAATCATCACTCTCAGCCTCCTTTTCCCAGCCCAGTCCAAGAACCACCCCAGCCTTTACTGGATAAATGAGATCTTTTCCTCACACACATTCCAGTGTGAGTGCTCGCTGCTTCACAGCTACTTTGGAGCTCTGCTTTGCTCACGTTTTTGCTCTGTGGCCAAGGAGATGGGCAGCAGGGCCCTGCTCCAGCTCCCTGCCAGGGCAGTGGGAGCTCTGTGGATGGAGGAATTCCAGTCCTGGCACACAGAACAGCCCCAGAAGCACTGGGCAGATGGGGCCTTGCAGGGTGGCTCCTCCTTGTGGGTTTAGAAGCAGAGATCATAAAGATCCATATGTGCTGAGCAGGGAAATTTATGGCAGAGTAAAAGCCTGTCCTATTAAAAGGATCCGAAGCTGTGCCTTTGACTTAATTTGGATGTTATTTCATACCCTGCACTGAGCACATCCAGCCCCCTCACCTTGAACCCCATTCTGTTTTGTTATATTTTCCCTGTACAGACAAAACAAAAACACCCTCAGCCTCTTCTCAGGTGGAGCTGAGGGCCCCACCCTGATGTGCCAGAGCTGGAGGGAATCATCTCCAGGTCAGCACTGAATTCTGCAGCTTGTGGTGCAAATGAACCCCCAGACAAAAAGGGTCCATCCCTGGTACCCCCCAGGAGGCCAAGCAGCAGCTCCAGGGCTGCTCAGGGGAAGGAAAGGGCCCATCCTGGCTTTGCTGAGGGTGATGGATGAACAAGGGCTGATTATCAACAGATCAGAGAGAATTTCTGCTGCTCTCCCTGGCTCTGGGGTAAAGGGACAACAGCCCCATTCCCATGCCCTTCCTGCTGAAGGAAATCAGATTTATTGGCACGGGCAGGGCCTGTCAGTGCAGCTTCCACACGGCACAGGAGGAGGAGGCTGCAGCAGGTGGGTCCCAGAGCAGAGGCTGAGGCTTCACAAACAGCCAGGACCTGGCTCAGGCTGTCCCTGCTCGAATCCTGAACGTGCCAGCACTGGGAACAATCCCTCTTTGACCCAGGGGGAAAGGATTTGGGGTAAAATGCTTGAGAGCATTTCAGGAACTGACCAAGCAAATGTGAATTTGTTCTTTCCTGGGCCCAGCAGCAGCTCTTCCTTGGAGGGGCTGAAATACCCCTGTCCAGGCTGGGATCCACCCAGGTACCTCTGCAGAGCATCCCAGCATGGCCTGGCTTGCAAAGGAGCTCCAGTGCCAGCCTGTGCCATGGATTCAGACAGGATTGCAGCTGCATCACCTGGGGATGTGCTGCTCAAAGTTATTCACTTCTTATCTGGGGCCTCAAATAAAACTGAGAGAGCTCACAATGAAGTTGGGAATGTAAATCTCACTTAACTTCACTGGTGCTGATCTTATTGATATGGCAAATCAGCAACTGTCTGGCAATGACAGATTAAAACTGATCAAAATAATTTCACTATTGAGCACATCATTTGATGCTGTAAAAATGGGATTGTGAGAGCCAGCTCCAATGATGACTATTGAGCCTGCTCTCAGTGATGGATAGCTTTTAAATGCACCAAACTTGCCCACCAGCTGAAATTCATAATAATTCTTGGAAATGTCCCTATTAAAGGAGCACTCACACGTAAATACCCATTTTTGTCTGACAGGAGAAGTATTCTGCTTCAAACATCAGTGTTCATGCTCATAGTGCTGCTCGGGGTGGCTTTTGGGGCTGTGCCTGTCCCTCAGAGCTCCCAGAGCTCCCTGTCACTCAGCTGGCTCCCCTCAGCACTGGTGCAGCCTGAGACCCCTGCAAGGCCTGGCAGGCCCCTGCAATCCATAGGGGAGAGAAAAGCCAGGAATTGCATTTTTCTTGCAGCAGACACTGTCAGCCAAAGTGATTAAAACTCCATTGGTCACTTGCTGCAGCAGGGACGCTGCTGTGGAGGGGATCAATAGCTGCTGCTTCATAACAACCCCCAAATTCCCAGGCTCTGCTTGCAGGACTTTTGGCAGTGAGGGGCTGTTATCCAGTGGAAGCACTCAATTCCATTGACAGCTGCTCTTAAACCTTATGGATTCCCAAAGAGCTCCTGGAAATGCAGGTTGTGGCTGGCACTGGGACTCTGCCCCGGCCTCACTGGGAGCACTGGTGGCTGGGAGTGAAGGGAGCACAGAGCTGCACATCCCATTCTTCCTCTGCAGAGACACCAAGCCAGGCTCCAGGGGTGCAGCCACAGGGGCAGAGGGACCTGCACAGGTGATCCAGGTGGGGCTGGGTGCTCCCACACCAGGCCTGCCTCAGTTTCCCCAGCAGCAGGGTGGGACAATGGCAGTCTCCCACTGGGTTTGGGGTGAATCTCAGACTGGTTTGGGTTGGAAAAGACCTTAAAGCTGCCCACAGCCCCTCCCTGAGCACTTCCTGAGCTCCCGTGGGCTCTGATGGAGCCCAACCTCTCCCTGTGGGACAGGGGGACACAGCCAAAGGCACCTCCCTGCTCAGGAGCCACCTCTGACACCAAACCCCAACATTCCTGACTTAATTCCAGCCCATATTTCCTCTCTCCCGTTCAGCACTTGCATTACATTTGTCATTAATAACACAAAGGAGGAAATATAGTGGCAATAAGATAAGAGCAGATGAAATTGTTCTTCCTTTGGCTCGGGACTTCCTCGCTCTTGGCTGATTTGTGGTGCAGCTCCCTCCATGCATTTCATGGGTGTGAGGCTGAATTTATGCTGCACTGAGGCAGGGCAGTGCTGAGCCTGCCTCTCCTTCCCTCTCCTCCTCCCAGGGCATTGAATCTTCCCCTCCCTGATGCCTCAGATATTAAACACATTATTCTGCCTTGATTGAATACTGGGGAAATTAAATTTCTGCAGTGCCTGAGTCCTCTCTGATGGAGCTGAGCAGGGAATCTGCACCCAGGAAAGCAGAAAGGGAAGGGAGAAGGAAGAGAGGCTCAAGCACTAATGAGAGCCCATTTTCACCCCCACGAGCAGTTTTAGGCCAGAGATGATGAATTTTAGTTTCAGTGGTGCAAATCCCAGCATCTGCTCCACCACAGCCCCGTTGCCAGGTGTGGTGTCCTGTTCAGCACTGCTGGGGAGCTGCCAGATGGGCTGGAGCAGTGAATAAAGGCTAAATCCTGAACTTCCCCCTTGTTTTCCCTCATTTGATTTCACATCTCCAGCCTCTGTAGCACTCTCTCAACAGCATTTAGTGAGGAATCTCCTTCTCTTTAATCCTTTCTCTTATCTCCCTGGGGAAGATGAAAGCTAAATGATGTTAATCTGCTAAATATTTCTGATCACTGAGAGTGCAATAGAAATTACCACCCTGACTGGGAATTAATTGCAAAATCAAATGGGCCTGGAGAGGTATGTCAGCACCTGAACATCTTTTCTTCTCTCACAGTGAAGAACAGCTCTGGAATTCAGGGTAAAACCTCCACAAAAGCTGAGCTTTTTTGGGGGATCACAGATTTCATTGTTGGAAAGTTGGGGTGCTCACAAAGTTTAGTTGTAGCAAGAATAAAAAAAACTCTGGTTCTTCTGCACCTGCCAGAAATACAGAACTTCACTCTGGAAGAAAAGATCCAAAACCACCAGAGCCAGTGGGGAGAATCCCATTTGCTCCTGGGTGCTTTCCCTGAATGCACGGAATAAAAGAACAGCAGGAGGCAAATCCTCTTTTATTTTATTCCACTCTTATTCATTCAAAACTGCTGCCAACATCAGCTGGAGCTGGGGGCGAGCGAGGGCAGTGCCACGTGGGAAGGAGCTGATCTGTCCCACACCTCTTTATTCAGAGCTTTCCTGTGGCAGCAGGGCACGAGAGAAGGACAGGGTTTCACCACAATCCAGAGAACAGCAGAGGCCCCCAAAAAGAGAGACCTGTTTATTATGGATACACAATTTATAGGGCTTGCAAAGTGAGAGAGGGTTGGGAGATGAAATCCCACCTCTCAACCAGGCTGCTGAAGTGCCCAGTCCAGCAGATTCCCTTCTCCAGGAAGGAATGCAAACAGAGCTGGGGTTTTTAGTGCAGTGTGTGAGAATTTCTGACTCCAGAATATCAACTTTTCAGAAGGCTTTCAAAACCAGGGTTACACTTTCCATCCAGGAAAGATCCCAGACAAGGAAGGGATGGATGCCCTGAGGGACAAAGGGGACATCCCCAGAATTTGGTCAGAAGCTGGCAGGGAGTTTGTTTCTCCCTGGGAGAGCAGGGTTTCTCTGCAGGGGCTGCTGCCAGGGAGGGCTGCTCAGGACTCCTTCACAGCCTCTGCAGGCTGGGGAGCAGCTGCCCAGGGCAGGACTCTCCCAACACACAACTTCCACCAGAAATTCTGTAATATTTGGCTTTAAAAAAAATACTAATTTGGGGAATGGGGAGGGGGGTTAATGAATTTCACACTCAGGAAGTGTTATCAGATTTTGGTGCCATCTGCTTCTGCTCAAGGCAGTTTCCAAGGCAGTTTTGCTGCCTGGAGCCTCTGCTGGTGAGAGACCACGGCCAAGGGAGAGGAGAAACCTCCCAGGGCAGCCTGGGTCAGCCCTCCCAGTCTGACACTGAATTTATGTGCAGCCAATTTATAAATAGCAGCAGCTTTTGACTGCTCTGGTGAAGGAAAGGGGGAAGGGGAATAATAGCAGGGGGGAAAAAATGGTACATCATGTGGCAGAACAGATTCCCACTCCCACAAAGATTATTTTGCACTTGTTCTGCACTGTATTCATTTTCTCTCTTCTAATCCTAAAACATTCCAAATTAATAGAGGAATTGCTTCCCCCACCAAAGCAACAGAACCAGCAAAATCCTCCCACAACAGAAGGCAGGAAGGAGGAGGCACAGAAGGCAAGTTACTGCACATTTTGGAAGGAAGGAAGGAAGGAAGGAAGGAAGGAAGGAAGGAAGGAGGGAAGGAGGGAAGGAAGGAGGGAAGGAGGGAAGGAGGGAAGGAAGGAGGGAGGGACAGGAGTGCCCTTAGCAGAGACTCCTGGGGCCTGGAGAAGGGGCTGCAGTGCCCCGAGGTTTGCCTGCACCACAAGGCACAGCTGCTCTTTGGGCAGGACAAAGCCCCAGCCCGGGGGAGATGTTTTCTGCATGGGAGGAGTTCCAGGGATCTGCAGAGCAAATCCTCCTTCCCTGGCAGCCCCGGGGTGGGACAGGGCCATGGCTGAGCAGGGGTTAAAGCCCCTTGGAGAGACTCAGCTGGAACCCCAGGGGTGGCTCTGGGTACCCCTTCACTGGGATGCTGCTGGAGCCTCCTGGGCTGGGAGGTTTTTGCACTTTTTCCTGCAGTTTGAGCTGCCAGTCAGGGCACATCACACCCCACACTTCGTCTGGGGCTGATTTTTCAGGCATTTTGGCTCTGCTCACTCTGTGCCCGAGGTTTGCTGCCCTGCCAGGGTCTGTCCCAGCTCTGTATCCACATTTCACTACAGACAAGTTTCACAGATCCAATTAAATGGCAACCAGAGACATAAACATATCCCAATTAACCATTTCTTACTTCAGATGTCCCTCAAAAGATCCTGCTGGTCACTCAGCCTTCCTTCAGCCCCCAGCAAGCTGACCCTGGAGGCTGTGGAGCTGTTCCAAGCACCAGTGGGGCCCAGTATCCCCAGTCCAAGAAGGAAAAGAGAATTCCTTGCCCAACACAGCTCGAGGGATTTTGCCAGAACAAGCCTTGACTGGTGCAAAAGGACCAGCCAAGGTGCCCTCCATGGGTGGGGTGCAGTGTCACACATCCTTTTGGGAAGGGAGAGGGTCCATTTCTGGAGGAGCTGGGAAAGAAGCAACAGTTCTGCAGAGATTTCCTTGAAATACTGTGCAGGAGGATTTCAGCAGGAGCTTTGTGCTGTTGACCCCAGGTGGTACATCCATAACTCCTGCAGCACAGAGAGCACACAAACCTTATCTGGAGACATTAAAGAAAGCTGCTTGACATTGAAAATCAAATTGATTTCTTGCCAAGATTTCACAAGGGCATGTGTGACAGCAAATGACATGCTTAAGCCTTGCAAGAAGAAAATAAACATGTCCAATGCAAAAGCCATCAGTTTCTGTGCCAGCTTGAATTATGCACATCTGTAGTGATTTGACACCCAGCTTGCTTGGCAGCACAGGCAGAGGCTGCCTTGCCACAAGCTGAAAGAGATAAATAGGGTAGAACAGAGCTCTCTGCCTTCTGCAAGGCTGCAGAGAAAGCAGATTTAAGGCAGCAATGCCCTCTCTGTTTTCTTCACTCTCCTGGTCAGTCCCAGCTCCTTGGAAAACTCTGCTGCTGCCCTGCACTTTGCTGTGCAGCTCCTCCTCCTGTGCTGCTGAGCAATTTCCTCCTGCACAGCTCTCCCCTTCTGCTTTCCTGTGGCTGGGAGGGAACTCCCCAGCAGGCAGAACCAGCCCTTTCCCCAAAAACCAGGGGTTCAGTGTTTGGGGCTCTTTGATGGGCAGGGTACCCGAGGTCCCTCTGGGCACCCACAGGGACACTGGACACAGGGTGACCTCCCAGCCTGAACTCTGGGGGTTTGGAGTCCCCGGCACCTTCCCTGGAAGGGGAAATCCCTGTTCCTGTGGGGAATGGGGTCAGCTCTCCAAGCTGCAGTCTCTGAACAGGAGCCACAGGATCAGGATTGCCCACCCTGCCCTGCTGGGTGTCACCAGGTCCCTCTGAGGTCACTCCTCTTGGAATTATTTGTCAAATCCCAGCTGAGACCCTTCAGGCCAAGCACCCAGGAGTGGATTTCATGCCCACACTGGTGCCAGTGCCCTCTGGGCTGCCATACAAACCCTTCCCAACTCAGCACCTGGAGAACAGAACCAAATCTTTGATCCCCTGGGTTCTCCCACCCCAGAGATTGATGGCAGAGCCACCTCCTGCCAGCCCTTTGTCTATATTAACATAAAGTTTCTATTGCACAGCAGTTTGATCCATTTGTGTTTATTTAACTCCGGTGTTCTGACAGAAGAAGATGGAGAATCTGCATAATTAATGATGACCCAAGCAATCTCCCTTAATGCCTGCTCTGAAGCCCTGCTATCCCTGCTAACTGGTGACATCCATAACAGTGGCAGACAGGGAAAAGGCTCCTCCAGCCTGCTGAGATATTACTCCCCTGGGATCAGCAAGGGCTGCTTTTCAGCTCCAGCCATTAGCTGGAATTGCTCAGGCCATTCATAAAACTCCTTTTCCTTTGCACAAAGGGAGCAGGGCTGTGGCAGCAACCTGGGCACGGGGATTCATTTCTTTTCCATTTTTATGCATTTATAGATTCATTTCTGGAATGGCACAGAGCTCCTGGCCTGAGCAGGCCTTTGGGTGCAGGATGGTGGCTTTGGGCAGCTCAAGGGTCATCAACACCTTTGTGTCACCTCTGCTCCAAGCTGAGCAGCTGCCCAAAAGCAGATCCCTGTGGAAGAGGCAGGAGGGGTCCCGAGCCACCCCCAAATTTAAACATGCACATCCCCTGGCCACAGGGCCCTCTGGAAAGAGGCCATGGGAGGTGTGGGGCTCTCAGCAAGCAAAGGCTTTGTTTCCTGTGAGGAAGTAAACTTGTAATTCCTGCTATCAGAACACTGCTCTTTGCCAAATCAGATGAAATGCTTGTAACAGGGGCTAATCAGATTCTACATTAATGAGAGAAAATATGAAGCCAATCAACAGCCAGGCAGGTCTCTAGGCTGCAGGCCTATTAAACTTCATAAAAAATTAATGACTGAAAGAGGAAAATCGTTTGTAAGGGGTCTCCAGTGGCACTGGGAGCTCTGGAGCCCCTTCCCCTCTGGTTACTCTGCCCCACCCTCAGCCAGCCCAGCCCAGCCCAGCCCAGCCCAGCCCTCACTGCTCCAGGACACTGATGGCTCCATCCCAACCTCCTGCCCCACTGCCGTGCTGCCTTTCCCGTTGGAACTGAGGACATTTGTACCCCAGCACTGCTTGGATTGTGTTGGGAGGGACCTTAAGGCCCATCCCACCCCACCCCTGCCATGGCAGGGACACCTCCCTCTGCCCCAGGCTGCTGCAGCCCTGCCCAGCCTGGGAATTCTCTGATTTCCACAGGGTGGATCTGCAGAGTCCCATTGGGGCTGCTCAGGCCCCTGTGCTGGAATTCAGTCCCTGGGACACCCCCAGCAGCGTCACTGACGAGATGCAGAACTGGAAATCGCATTACAGGGGACTGTGCAGGAATGGAAACAAGGAAGGTTCCTCTGCCTTGCATCTGCCGAACATAAAAGGAGCCTCTGCTGATTTGGGCTGTTCCAGCCAAATTTAAAGCAGACAGGCTCAGCCTGCCCGGTCCAGTCCCTTTCCTCCCAGGCATTGTTCAGCTCTCACTTAATTGCAAGGTTGTGCACAACAGATCACTTAAAGTGATCCTCTGTTTCCAGAGTTGTGGAGGGAAAACAATCATTTCTTGGATTTTTTGGCTGGGAAAATAAAGGACCATTAGAGCAGATCTTCAATATTTAATGCACTATGTAAATGAGATGTGTAAGCACATCTCTGGTTCGGTGCAGGAGGAGAGGAGGTGACAGGGACACCTGGAGGGATCAGGAATCACTGCTCAGTGCATGGGCCTGGCTCTGAAAGCCCTCCATGCCTCAGTGGCTGTCAGGGGGGCAGTCCTGGGCCTCTCCAGAGCCTGCATCAGGCCCCTCTCGTTTGTTACTCAGATTTCAGGGCTGATTCCTGTCCTCAGCACTGAGATGTTCCATTCCCCCATCAGTGGGAGCTCATTGCCAGCACTGAACCTGCCTGGCCTGGGGACCCCAGGGCTCCTCAGGGATTAATTGACCCTGCCCCAGGAGCTGTCTGGGGGTGCCCTGTGGGGCAGCAGCAGCAGCTGAGGGCAGTTCTGGGCTCACAGTGAGGTGCAGAGCCAGGCAAAGAGGGTTTTCTGTGGCCCAGTCACCCCAAAACCCCACAGAGCTGCTCCAGGAGCAGAGTAAGCTCAGGTCATCGTGGCAGCTGAGCTGTGGGGTCCAGGCTGTGTCCCTGTAGGTTTATTCAGCTAAAAAAGCTGTGGGTGCACTCTCAGAGGGGCCTGGGTGAGCTAAGAACAAACTGGAGTGATGGGTTCACCCTTCCTCTCCCTTCCCCTAAAGGATTTGAGGCAAATTCTCACCTGGCAGAGGAGTCCTCAGCCACACACTGGAGATTTTGGGAGTCCAGAGAGTTGGATTTCACAGATGAAAGGAAGCAGCTGCTGTAGGTCAACAGCAAAGACAGATCTAAAATTCATCTTTCCTGACTAACAGCTTAAAGTGC
Organism: Chaetops frenatus; assembly: GCA_013400775.1. Classification (NCBI taxonomy): domain Eukaryota; kingdom Metazoa; phylum Chordata; class Aves; order Passeriformes; family Picathartidae; genus Chaetops; species Chaetops frenatus. The sequence continues at coordinate 145,995 of VZTR01006580.1, read as the reverse complement.
CTCTGTTTAAAAAAACATGCAGCCCTTTGGAGATGCAGCTTTACCTCTCTCAGACCTCGCTCCTACAGAAGATGAACCCAAGATGAAAAATTTATTGGGATGCAAACTGTGCAGGTAAAGTGCTGGCTACAACTGCAAAGCAATAAAACTCCTCCTAATGTCTGCAGCCCCTGGTCCTGCTCCCTCCAACCAAATACCTGCCATGTTCAGCAGCCATCAGCCCCACTCCCCTGCACCTGCTGGCCCCAGGCTCTGCAGAACAACTTGAAAAGGATCAACCTTGATTTTTCTTTGGTGTTTGATGCATAACATGGGAGGATGTGATAAAGTTGCCCCCAACTTAAATATAAAGCTGTCATCCCTGCAGCCAAATCATCTCACCTTGCAAAAAACTGCAATGGGACAAAGAGAATCAGAAAATCCCAGAAAGGTTTGGGTTGGAAGGAGCTTAAATCTCATCCAGCTCCACGCCTGCCCTGGGCAGGGACACCTCCCTCTGTCCCAGGCTGCTCCAAGCCCCCTCCAGCCTGGCCTTGGGCACTGCCAGGGATGGGGAACCCATGGAATAACCCTCAGAGGGAGGAATTCCTTCCCAATTTCCCATCTATCCCTGCCCTCTGGCACTTGGAATCCACCCCCCTTGTCCTGCACACTCCTGGAAATAATCTCCATTTGTGCCATGCTCTGGCTGGGAGCTGTGACCCCTCTCTGGAATTTGCAGCTCCTTTTCCTGCCCTGCTGTTTGAGGTTATTCTGTACCTGTGCCTCTGATGGGCTTCTCAAGCACTTTAAATTCCTTTAGACTTGTATTATTTGGGAATTATTCAATAACAGAGGTGGGGTCCCCCTGCCCACTGAAACACTGAGGAGCCTGTGCTTTTAAAGAAAAGTAACTGTGATTTATCAGCCCTCGTGGCTGGAGGTTGGATGTGCTGGGTTCAAAAAGGAGAGAACAAAGCAGGTGGGAACAGGTGGTGGCAGCTTTTGATGACCACACAGAGAATAGAACATCATTAACAAGACAGATGCAACCCTTCCTCTCATTTTTTATCCAAGTTTTCTCTTCCAGGATCCCATTGTCTGCAGGGCAGGGGAAGGGGCTCTGTGATCTCACATGAAGGAAGGAGGCAGGAGCTGCAAAGAGCTCTGAAAAAAAGGAAATAAATCGATTGCTTTGGTCCCTTTATTCTGAACTTTTCCAGGCAGGGCATATTTACTGCTGGATCTCATCCTGTTCCTGATACTCACTTGGAAAGCACTGAGTGGAATCGGCTCGTTAGAAATCCAAGCAAGGCATTCATGTGGTTTTCTCTTCTCTTTTGGGAATCCTCTCCTGTGTAAATAAGACACATAATAACCCTTCTCTGCATTTTACACATGTGCACAGCTTTTCAGCCAGAAATGTCACAGCGCTGCTGCAATTATCCCCATTTTCCAGGAGGAAAAAAGGGAGCACGGAAGGGTCTGAGCCACAAGCATTGGCTGTGACAGCTAAATTTGGGTGCTCGTGCACAGGGCAGCTTTCAGCCCTCCCATCCTCTGCCCTGGAACAAGGAGGGGTCAGGGAGCAGCACCCAAACCCCAATTCCTCAGTCCTGGGATCAAAGGGGGGCACAGGGAGAGGGGGAGGTCCCTTCTCAGGGACAACAAGTGACAGGATAAGAGGAAAAAGGACTCAAGTTGGGCCAGGGGAGGTTTAGATTGGGTATTAGGGGGAAAAAACTTCCCAGGAAGCCCTGGAAAGGTCCCTCAAGGCCTCCCTGTTTTCAGCTGACAGTGCATGGGATTGAGCTCCATTTAATTTCTGAATTTCCACAAAGACCCTGTGAGTGATTGTGATTTTCCAGTGGAAAAACAGGGTCTCGCCGTATGTAACCCCCGGGGTATTTTAATCTCTAAATCAATAAAATCCATTAAACAAATTGCTCCCCCCTCCTCTCTCCATGCATCCCATCCAAAGTGAGAGGGTTTGCCGTTGTTTATTTAATTTGGAGCACGTTCCAGAGCTCTGCTGATGGATTGAGCACTGCTGCTGCTACAGAGGGCTGCAGCAAAAATCCCACTTTCAAACTTTGAATGGAAACAAATGGCCTGTAAATGCAGTGCTCGAGGAGGGGAGGGAAAAAAAAAACCAATCCACCCCACAAAAAGCCAGGAATGTTTGTAGGATTTGGGCTTCATGCTCTGTATGTGCAAATCAGAAGTAATGATTAAAAGCAGCTCTTCTCTTTGGAAAGGTTAAGTGTCTCATCTCACACAAAGGAACTCTGTGTACCAGCACTCTCAAATCCTGGAGTGAGATCAAGTGCTGGAGTCTTGATAGCAGAATATTTAGTGATAAAGAATGGATATCAGGGAGGATTGAAAATCTGGAGAGCAGGCAGATGTGCTGCAGCACTTGGGGCTGGATTGACAACACGGACTTGGAAATTCACCCAGTGGAGAACTGAAAAAAATGAGAAATAGTTGGGGATGGATGTGTTTAGGTGAGAGTGGGGAAATAAAGGGATGAAAATATTTCCCATCTCCCCTCTCAAGGAATTCCTGCTTTGTCTGGGGACAGATGAACCAACAAAGTCTCTTGGAAAGCTGCTGTTAATGTGACAGGGGCTCATTTAATCTGATTTTTCTCAGGTTTTGGAAGGCAGCAGGAGCCCCTCCATTGTCAGGGGGAGGGTGAAGCTCAGGGCTGGTTTCTGGATTGCTGAGGGACTCTGCCCCATCCTAAGGGGTTGGCAAATGACAAACTGAGTATTTTGTGATATATTTTAGAAGGATTGAGGGTCTTGGTCACTGGGTCAGGAAAGAGCAGGAGGATTCTGTGCCCAAGTCCAGGTGTGAAGCAGTGAGAGATTTCCCTCTGTGGATCAGCTCATTTCCCTCTCAGCAAAAACTCCCTGGGACAGAGATTTCCTTCCTGGGAATGAGGGAGGAATGAGAGAGTTCCCTGAGTCTCTAAATATGACATTAAGCAGACTGAGAGGAGAGGGAAGGGGCTGGCAAGAGGCCATAATTAATTTTCTGACATTTGGAGAACTGTGACATCGGGTCTGATCTGTCTGTGGTGAAACACTCCACAGCCCTAAGGCAACAGGAGCATTTAACCAGGCTCTGATAGCCAGAAAAATAACAACTTACTCTGTCTCTGACTCGACAGAAGGACAAAAAAGGAAAAAAATAGACAAGGGCTTAAAATGAAAGCACTGAAGCATTGTCATAACAATGAAACCCCGTTTTTGGTGCACTGGCTTTAGAAAAGCAGGGTTAAATCCCTGAGCTCTGCTCATTTGCAGGCCAGAACTCTGTGCCTGCTGCTCTGGGTAGAAGGGATGGGGAAGGAGAGTTTCCCTGCTGGCATGGGAAGGGAAAAGGGAAGGGAAGGAAGCACAGACTGCTGGGGAACGTGGAGAAGGTGGAGTGTGGGGAATATGGGATGGGGGAATATGGGATGTGGGAATATGGGATGGGGGAATATGGAGTGTGGGAATATGGAGTGTGGGGAGTATGGAGTGTGGGAATATGGAATGGGGGAATATGGAGTGTGGGGAATATGGAGTGTGGGGAATATGGGATGTGGGGGAATAGGGAGTGGGGGAATATGGAGTGGGGGAATATGGGGTGTGGGGAATATGGGATGGGGGAATATGGGATGTGGGGAATATGGGATGTGGGGAATATGGGATGGGGGAATCAGTGCCAGCCTGGGGCTGTGGCCCCCAGAGCTCCCTGTCCAGCATCCCCAGCAGAGACCTCGCCCTCACAGGGGTTTGTTGCAGTGCCACTGTCCCTGTCACCTCATTCTCGGTGTCCTGGCCAGGAGGGGGCAGGGGGAGGGAAATGCTCTCCTTGCCCACCCAGACTGAGCCCCCCAGAGCTGAGCTCCCCTCGGTGGGCTCAGCACAGCCTCCCCTTCCCCCTGCAGCACTGCTGAGCCCCCCGGGCTCTGTCATTCCTCTGCAATGGGAAAAACAAAGGAAAACCAAAGAAAACAGCCAGAGCCAGGGCTTGGAGCAGTCACAACACAAAGAGCAGCAGCCACAGAAACAACAAATTGAGGGGAATTTGCCCCTCTGGCCACAGCAGAGCTGGCAGCAGAGAGGAACAAGGGGAGGTTTTGTGCAGGATCCTCCTCTCTGCCTCCCTGGATGTGCAAAAAGCACGAGGAGCACAGGGAACCCATGCAAGCAGTGTTTAGAGAGATAATTGCAGCAGCTAATTGCCAAATAATAATAATAAAACATCTTGAAGTTTGTTAATGGAGGGGTTGAAATACTGTAATTCTTAACAGACAGCAATTAATACAGGCTGGAGTATCCAATAAATTAAGAGACCTCATCCATTCTGTTCTGGAACCACATGATGACATTTTATGTGATGACAGCTCTGCTCAGAAATCAGATATGTCTGGAATTCTTTTATTTTTATGGGGACAGACAGACATTCTCTAGTGAAAGTTAAATGAAGTTAGAGCCCTTCTGTAAACAGTTTGCAATCCCTGTATTCATTAAAGTCAAAAGAAATGGTGCTGTTAATCAAGTCTTCATTTTAAAAGGATCAGAACTGGACCTGGCCCATCTCCCCCCCCCCACCCCCCCAC
>VZTR01006580.1:109636-141381 GCA_013400775.1 Chaetops frenatus | reverse complement strand
CAATAATCACAGATCAACCTTGTGCAAATTAAAGCCTAAATCTGCCTTTCTGCTTAATTGAGTTCTGCTCAGCTGTGGCTGGGGTTCTGCTCCCTGTCCTGCAGCTCCCACTCCTCCTGAGCCCTCCCACCCTGCAGGACCAGCTCCCAAAAATCCCAGGGAAGCCAGGGATGAGCCTGGAGCTGCCCCTGCTCTCAGGAGCAGCAGGTTCACAGTGAGGCCAAAGTGTGGCTGGAATTTGGTGCTGGCTGGGGCTGGAAGTGTGGCCCTGGCTCGGTGCTGGTGCTGAAGTGTCCCCTGTGTCACCTCAGCCCTGCTCTGCAGCCTCTGGGCACCCTCAGGGCTGGGAAATGACACATCCCTGGCTCTGGAATGCTCAGCTCCTGACTGCTGCTGCTTGGGCCTTGCTGGCTCAGATATTCCATTTATTCCTTGCAAGTATTCCCATTTTCACACAAGGCCAGCACGAAGATGCACTCTGGAGGAGGGGGAGGCAGCAGCTCCTCAGCTGCAACAGCAGCTCCTGGAACACCTTCAGCATCCTCTCACCTGCACCTGGAGAGGCTCCCTGGAGCTGCTGCCCCAAACACTCCCCCGGGAGCCTCGGGCTGCTCCCTGCAGCACCCAGGGCTCTGGGGGTTAATTTTGGAGAAGGGCAGCGTGGGCAGGGGTTTGCAGAGATGGGCTCTCTCTCTGAAAGGCTGGAGCAGCCTCAGTGGCTGCCACTGGCTGAAATGAAAGGTTAAATTTAACCAAAAAGCAGGGAAATGGTGCCTTCCATCAGCCAGCATTCGATTGCAGTGACATAACAACGCCACAAGAGCAATTGAATTCTTGCCATATTTAGAGGTGGCATTAGGGAGTGTACCAAGGTAGCAATTTTTTGGATAATCAACATAATGTCTTCATTCTGAGTGCTTTTATATGAGTAAGTTAATTAGGGGAGTTAATTTTCACAAATGGCAGAAAAATCTGCATTTTTTCCAGGAAGCTTTGGCTTTATGGCAGTTCCTGCTTCAAGGGAGCTGGGAGAGACAAGCTGAGGCTCCTGTCACAGCCCCAGCCTGGGCCTGGGGCTCCTGCTGCCCCATCCAAGCACCTCTGGGGGCAGAGGGAAAACTTCTCCTGCAGCAGATCCCAGAGGTGGAGAGAGCTCTGAGCCGGCCCCGAAACTTCTGCAGAAGAAAAACTGCAGAGGAAACTTGTGCTGGTGAAAAGGAGAAAATAGAAATAGGAGAGAAGTGACAGAATCACTGTTTGGGTTGGGAGGAACCTCAAAAATCGTCTCATCCCAGCCCTTTCCATGGGCAGGGACCCCTCCCACTGTCCCAGGCTGCTCCCAGCCCCAGTGTCCAGCCTGGCCTTGGGCACTGCCAGGGATCCAGGGGCAGCCACAGCTGCTCTGGGCACCCTGTGCCAGGGCCTGCCCTCCCTCCCAGGGAGAATTTCTTCCCATTGTCCACTCTGAATCTTCCCCAGCACAACACCACCGGGCTTGGCTGGAGGGAAAAATGCAAGTAAGGACCACGATGAACGACTTTGCAATTATCCCAAACCCTTTATGGCAAAATTCTGTAAAAGAGATAAAAGCAGACAGTGATATCTGGCCTCAGTGAAGCAAAAGGGAATTTTACCACATGCTTTAAAAGGCCTGGAATTTCAAATGGAGTCTGTAAAAGTTAAATTGCTCTGAATAGCAATGCTGTCTGTCCAAATTTAGCAGGGCTATCTGAGCCCACAGCAAGCACACATGGATTAAAATAATGACTCCTTCCCACTTTGGAAAGCCTTAATGCCTCGGGTTGAAAAAGAAAGGATTTTTGGTGATTGCCTTCACTCACAGCCCTCTGAGGAGCTCTCAGCATCCCTCCCATCTTCCTTCCTGCTGGACTTCTGCAGATTTCCCTGCACCTGCCCCCTTTGGCCCCTTTTTCATATTCATTTAATTTCATTTCACAGAGGACAATGGCTTTAAGCTGAAGAAGGGTGCATTTAGGTGAGATCTTGGGCAGGAATTGTTCCCTGGGAGGGAGGGCAGGCCCTGGCACAGGGTGCCCAGAGCAGCTGTGGCTGCCCCTGGATCCCTGGCAGTGCCCAAGGCCAGGCTGGACACTGGGGCTTGGAGCAGCCTGGGACAGTGGGAGGGGTCCCTGCCCATGGCAGGGGTGGAATGAGAGGATTTTTGGATCACTCCCACCCCCTGAGCTGCCTGGTCAGCCTGCTGTGACAAAGGCCAGCTCCTGTGGCACCAGGAAGGGCATTGCAGGGGTTGCTGGGTCTCAGAGGACACAATCCCATGTGCTTTGGGAATTTAAAACCCTCTCAGGTACCTGCCCTGCAGTGAGGCAGCTCCTGCCAGTGATCAACCCCAGCGTGGGGCTCTGGGGAGGAGCAGGCAGCCAGAGCAGCCACCCAGCTTTTTGAAGAAGTTGCTGCATTTGGGAGGAGGGGGGGGAGCTGGCAGAGCAGCCAGGAGCCACTGCCCCTCCGTGGGCACAGCTTCCCAAACCTCCCACCCTCTGCCTTCTCCAGCGTGCCTTCCCAGCAAGCAAAGCAGAAACCACGGCAAGAGGGGAAATAAAAGCCAGAGATGGAGAGCTGCTGCTTCCTCCCAGGGCTGTGAACAGCGGGGATTGAAGTACAGGCCATTCTCTGTAGGAAATAAACACCATTAAGGTATCCATTAACCTATGGGAGCCTTCAATTAGATCAGTAATGCTTTGAGGGAAGAATTGTTTCTGATGTATGCTCAGAGAGAATAATAAAAGATTGGCCCCCAGGTACTACAGCCCTATCAATAATAAACATTATTACTAAATAATAGGAACGAAGAGTTGGAGTTAATATTTAAAATGTGCCTGAGACCAAGGCATGCCCAAGCACATTTCACGCTTATTTTAATTGCCACCAGACAAATAGACCGAGGGTGGCTGCTCACTGCAAAGGGTGGGATTCTGTTTTGCTGAAGCACTCAGAATTTAGCGTGCTATTGTCGAGCCTATTTGGAGTAAATTGTGGGGAGAATGGCAATGAGAGCCGTAGTTGCCTAGCAAAGGTCTGAGATTTCCATTTGAAATGAATGTGAACCGTTTCTCTGGATCTGACATATGGGCTTTGGGAACCCCTGCCAAGATGTCAAGAGCCAGACTGCTCCCCCTCCGACTCCAAAAAAGATCGCTGGAGGCGACTTTCTCCCGGTGTTTGGGGTTTTTGGCTCCCGGGCAAGACAAAGGGCTGGAGAGCCCAGCTGAGGTGGGACCCCAGGGCTGGGCAGGACCCCAGGGCAGGGGAACAGCAGCTCTGCTCCCCCCTGCACCTCGCCCTGCAGGGGTGTCACTGCCAGGGTGTCCCCCCGTGTCACCTGCAGGGAAAGCCCCTTGTGCTGCCAGGACAGTGGACGGGAGCCTCAGACGCCCCCAGTTCTTGGATTCTCCCCCAAAAGCAGCAAAGAAAACCTTCTGTGGGCTGGGCAAAGGCAGGCCTGCCCGAGGGGAGGTGACAGGGACCAGCAGGTGACACTCAGGGCCTGGCCTGGGGACCAGCCTGGGGAGGGGGTGACAGAGGTGTGAGCTGTGGTTCCAGTGCTGGCACCAAAGGGCTCCCCCCCTGCAGGACTGTGGGCACTTCTATTCCCACTGAATCCCTTTCCAAGCCTCTCAGCTGTTCCAAAGGCTTTTTTTTAGGGCTTTTTGGAGGCCCAGGTTTTGCTCTGAACTTGGGCTGGGCTGCCAGGGGAGGTTCTCCTGTCCCAGACAGGCTGGGCAGGTCCCAGTCAGATCCCACTGCTCCCACATCACCCCCAGTCCTTCATCCTGCCCACCCTGGGCACAGCAAAAGCTCTTCCAAACCCTCCAGCTCCTCACCTGCCTCACCTTCCACTCCCCAGGTCAGCTTCTGATCTCCCCTTCCTTGGATACCTGAGCTTGCTCAGCATCTGAGAAAGTTCATTTCCCTTTCAATAAATTCTCCCCCACTACCAAGAATGCACATTTCTATTTGGTTTGCTTTCTTTTTTTTTTTTTTTTTTTTTTTTTTTTTTTTCCCCAATTTCCCAAATTATACCCTTTTGGATAAGTGTGAAACTCTTTTCAGTGAAACACGGGGGCAAAAAGAGAGAAATCTGCCAGGGGTTACACAGACTCACAGATGAAACTGGCTCAGGAGGCAGCCTGGGAAAGGGGAACCACAGAGGAAGGGGGAAAAGGAGCAAATAAGGTGTCTGAGGGAGAAAGAATAGGTTCTAAAATGCAAGGAAACAATAAAGATACTAAAAATGGCTCTGGAAAGACAGAAACGAAGGCTCAGCTTCCCACACCATCTTTAGGATGCTGAAGGAAGTTCAGAAATGAGTCCAGATTGTCTCTGGGCACAGAGGGGTCCTGTCAGGCACTGGACAGGCTGCTCTGTGCTGCTTTCCCCTCCCTGAGCTGCTCATTCCCCTGGAGCCTTTGGCCAAAGCTCCATCCTCACTGCTGGCTCCAGGGAGCTGCCCAGATGTGCAGGGACACGGCCAGGCCTGAGCAGCTGCAGCTGCAGACTGAGTTCCTGAGCTAGATTTGGAGCTGTTTGGGACCAGGACTTGTTTCCTCCACCCCAGCACAGCCTGATGTGGCCCTGGAGTTCACAGGAGCCCCCTCAGGACTGGACAAGAGCAGCCAACCCTGGGTAGAAATAATAACTCCAGTTATTCCTTTTTTTTGGGATGTCATCACTGCCTTTAACAGCTAGATCCTCTGTGGAAGTGGGAGGAGAGACAAAACTGAATTGAAAAGAAGGAGGAATCAGAAGAAAAACCCCAGTAATGCTTTTCCTGTGCAGTTACACATCCAAAGCAGCATTCCAGGTCCTGCCTGGCCCAGAGGGGCAGAGCTCAGGCTCTGTAACAGCAGGGGCCAGGCCCAGGTCCTGGGGAAGGGACCTGAAATAGAATCAGAGAGCAGGTTGGGTTGGCAGGGACCTCAAATCCCATCTCATTCCATCCCTTCTCACTCCATCCCATTCCCACAGTGCCAGGGTGCTCCAGGTCTCATCCATGCCAGGGATGGGGAGTCCCTGAGCTGCCTGGGCACCAGGAGAGCTCCTGTGAGCCAGGACCAGTCTGGCACAGGATTCCCTGCACTGGCACCTGAGGGAGGGAGGGCTCTGAGCCAGCAGCTCCCAGGCAGGGCCAGCCCTGGCCCCTGTGCTGGTGCCAGCCCTGCTGCCATCCAGGATGCACCCAAACCGGGCTGCTCCAGGTGTGTCCCATCCCCCTGGGGGCTCTGGGCCATTCCCTGGCTGCCAGGCAGACACAGAGCCCAGCACAGAGCCCAGCACAGAGCTTAACACAGAGCTTAACACAGAGCCCAGCACAGAGCTCAGCACAGAGCTCAGCACAGAGCCCAGCACAGAGCCCAGCACAGAGCCCAGCACAGAGCTCAGCACAGAGCCCAGCACAGAGCCCAGCACAGAGCTTAACACAGAGCTTAACACAGAGCCCAGCACAGAGCTCAGCACAGAGCCCAGCACAGAGCCCAGCACAGAGCCCAGCACAGAGCCCAGCACAGAGCCCAGCACAGAGCCCAGCACAGAGCCCAGCACAGAGCCCAGCACAGAGCCCAGCACAGAGCCCAGCACAGAGCCCAGCACAGAGCCCAGCACAGAGCCCAGCACAGAGCCCAGCACAGAGCCCAGCACAGAGCCCAGCACAGAGCCCAGCACAGAGCCCAGCACAGAGCCCAGCACAGAGCCCAGCACAGAGCCCAGCACAGAGCCCAGCACAGAGCCCAGCACAGAGCCCAGCACAGAGCCCAGCACAGAGCCCAGCACAGAGCCCAGCACAGAGCCCAGCACAGAGCCCAGCACAGAGCCCAGCACAGAGCCCAGCACAGAGCCCAGCACAGAGCCCAGCACAGAGCTCAGCACAGAGCCCAGCACAGAGCCCAGCACAGAGCCCAGCACAGAGCTCAGCAGAGCCCAGCACAGAGCCCAGCACAGAGCTCAGCAGAGCTCAGCACAGAGCCCAGCACAGAGCCCAGCAGAGCCCAGCACAGAGCCCAGCACAGAGCCCAGGACAGAGCTCAGCAGAGCCCAGCACAGAGCTCAGCAGAGCCCAACACAGAGCCCAGCACAGGCTGCACTGCCCAGGGAGACACCAGGGAAGGGCTTCTGGTGGTGGAAACAGTCTGGAGGAAGAAACAAAACATACACACACACACACACTCACACACACACACAGAGACATTGGCTTTTTTTGTTTAATCTGACTTGGACTCTGCTGAATTGGTTCATTGTTTGTGGGGAATCTGAGCAGAATTAATGGCTGGTGCAGGCAGGAAGAGGCACTGTTTGCAAATGCAGTGGCCAGACATTCTCCAAGATCTGTAATCTAATTTAGCTTGGAGAGTTAATGATTTTAATGATTTGTTGTGATCTCAAAACAACTGTTAGGAAATAAATTTACATCATTAAACCTATTATGATGTTTTGCTTCATTTAGCAAATGGTGTTTTTTGTTCTGAAGACGCCCACATTTTAAACAAGCAGAGGGGTCAGCTGCTGATGGTGAGGAACAATTTATTCCCAGCTCCCTTGGAGACTGAAATGAAAGGTGTCCTTGGGAGAAAAATAATTCCTCACCAATGTTCTTGACTGCTTTCTAAAGAGCAGCAGGCCTTGCTGGAGCTGTGTCAGTGTGGGTGCCTGGGGTGACCAGAGCAGATTCCTGCAAACAGCCATGGGTGCTCAGCATCTCTTGGTGAGGATTCCAGCTCCTTGCCAGGGCATCCCACGGGGCTGCCAGGCTCTGGGAGCTGAGCCTGAGGGCACCCAGCAGCAGCAAGAGACTGGAGTCAGCCTCAGGGAGCCTTTCAGGAGCTGCTCAGCTCTGGCTGGGGAATTTCACTCCTCATCTTGGAAAGACAGGTCCCTGTCCCAAAGCACAGCAGGCCATGAACCCTCCTCCTGCAGGACATGTCCATGGGGACAGCAAAGAGCCACTGGCACATCCCAGCCCTGCCATTCCAGCTGCTCTTCCTGCCCTGCCCCTCTCCTCTGCTCCCAGACCCAGCTCACAGAGCCAGGGAATGGTTCGGGTGGGAAGGGACCTTAAATCCCAGCCAGTGCCACCCCTGCCCTGGGCAGGGACACCTCCCACTGTCCCAGGCTGCTCCAGCCTGGCCTTGGGCAGGTTTATGTGGGACTGAGCCATGAAATGTGCATCTAATTCAGAGTTCTGATCCCGCCCCGCTCTCCCACAAACACGGAGCAGCTCCTTCCACCACTGTGCTGTCCCTGTGCCCTCCCATCCCAGCTGCCCCCAGCCTGTTCTGGTCCAAAGCCTGGCCAGGAGGAGGACAGAGGGCAGAGCAGAGAGGGCTCTGTGGTTTCTGCCTCTCTGTGCCAGTTATTTACACAGCACAGAGCAAGCAATCAGCCCCTCTTCCCTGCAAGCTGCAGAAGTCTATTACAATCTGACTCCATTTGCCTAAGCTGAATATTTTATGCATTTCAAATATGATGCAAGAAGAAAAAAAAACCCTAATTCTGTAAACAGCTATGTCTGATTTTTTTCTCTAGCTCAGCTGCTTTTTATTCCCTGGGCAGGGAGGGATATTCTGGTTCTTCACTCTCATTCAGCAGCCACCACCAGGAGCCTTCAGCGTGGCTGGAATTTCTGCCTGGCACAGGGAACACAGGGGATGAGGAGGGACAGGAATGCATTTGTTTGTTGTGGAAGTGAAGCCCCCACTGAGGCCTGAGCTCTGTCCTTGGAGCCTTTCTAATCCCCCACACTGCCTGGAAAACACAGACCTGTCACTTTAATAGCCCAAAGCAAATAAAAGCCAAAGAAAATTCCTTTCTGTCATGTTTGTTTGGGGGAAGCTCCTTTCCTCAGCTCTGAATATGGGGAATGCAGTTATTACCCACTGTGACATCTCCAGATGCAGCAGTTGAACTGCACTGCAATAGAAAGTCATGTCCTGCCCCTGGAGATTCCTGATTCTTGCCCAAGGGAGGAGGCTCTGGAGCTGTGCACACCCCAAGCACCCAGAGAAGGCTCTGGAGGCCTGGAGATTGTCCCCACCTGGGTGGCAGCTGCTGTCTGACACTGGGCTGCAGCTCCAGACAACTTTGCATTCCCTATTTTACGAGGAAAACCTCAAAGTCCATAAAACCCCCAAATCTGGACACTTGTGTTCCATATTGAAGAGCCAGTAAACAAATAACCCTGCCAGGGAAGCAGAGCTTTGCAAACTTGGGTGGCAACAAAAACATTAAAAAGTGGCATTGGGGGCTTCTTTCTAATCTGAGGCTTGGAACTTCAAGGTCATTTTAGTGCATCCAAACCTTTCCTCAGCACTGAGCCATTAAACTCTGGGTGGGAATTTGGGCACAGAAAACAACTGGTGCCACACTCGAAGTCAGTGCATGTCGATGATACAAGCACAGCTGGAAATGTGAAGTTTCCATGGTGGTTGTTCCTGCCAGGTGAACCCCAGGGAAGGTTGGGGTGCTGTGTTTTGTGGGGACACTCCCATGATTTCCCATTTTCCTGTCTGAAATGAGACACCCTGTTCACCATTTTGGCCACCTTTCCCCTGCCAACTGTTGCAGCCGTGCCTGGCTGTGCTGTGATATTTGGGAAGTGCCCTCCAGGTAGAACAAATGTTGGTTTATTTGCTGGGTGGAAATTCGTTAAATAAATCATAGATCCATCGTGGCAGAGGAAATGAGCAATAAGCTGTGCCTGGAAGGTTGGACCTATTGTACTTCAAAATAAGCAGGAGGCCACTTTGCAATTCAGAGGAGATATATTGGGAAAAGGGAAGGCACATCTGTTAATCATTTTTCCCAGTACCCAAAAGGTCCCAGCAGAGCCCTGCTCCAACACCAAGTGCCTCTTTTAAATTCACTTCAAAGCCTCCTCTGGCAGGAGAAAGGTTTGGGAGCTTTTCCTGTGGAAGCTCTGCTGTCCTTGGCTGTGTCAGGAGTGGGGCTGTGCTTTCCACACAGGGGGATTTCATTATTATTATTATTATTATTATAATTATTATTATCATTATTATTATTATTATTGCTTTCCCTTCTCCCTCAGCAGCACCACGGGGCATTATTATTCTGGCAGGGGCTGACATTTCACAGGGGCTGCAGCCTGGGGTGCTCTTTATTTGGCAATTACTCACTCTTTTCCCTAGAAAAGAACCCATGGAAAGGTTGTTCCTGAGAGCTCCCTCCAAGTGACATCTGATGAATTTAAATAGCGGGTTTGAGCACTGCTAATGCTCCAAACATTTTTACATTTATTACAACCTTTACAAAGCCTTTGTTCCTCTCCCTGATCGTTTCATCACCCTGATCTACCTGGAAATATTTCCAGCAAGCATTTGAAAAGGATGCTGGAAGCCTGCAGACCCTTTGCCTGGGTTTGGGGTTGCTGGTGGTGTCAAATGTTCTTTTTCAACAAGGGATATCAGCCAGGGACTGTTCCCTCAGCAGCTTTTGGGTCAGGCCGTGGATTTGCATTTTCTCACCTCCAAGAAAGGGGGAAATCAGGAGAATTTCAGCTGCTCATGTTTTCACAGACCCATGGAATGGGTTGGGTTGGAAGAAACCTTCAAGATCTTTTAGTTCCAAGCCTCTGTTCCAAGCAGGGACACCTCCACTGGGCCATTTTATGGAGAGAGAGACTTCAACGACTTAAATATAAAACCCAGAGTCCATGCCAGACCTGGGCATGGAATCCTCCCTCCCCATCCCCAGTGCCAGCTCACTCACGGGTTTGTCACCCCTCCCACAGTCACAGGGCTCCTTCTCAGATGACAGCCAGCAGCTATCATTATTTTTTTCACCCTTAAACTACCCAGAGAAGGAAAAAAAAACGGTGAAAGAAAGGCCAGCACAAGTTCAGCTGAAGCAGAAGTGATGCTCGTTGCTGCAGGGCAGCTTGAACTGAACTCCAGTGTAGTTTAGATAAACAAGGATTAATTATCTTTCTGTTAGTCTGGGAGGCAACTGATAGCAAATATAATTAAATTATTTTGCAGTGAGTATTTTCTGAAGCAGCATAAAGGTAGCGTTTTTTTGTTTCATTTTTAACATCTTGCAGAATAGTTTCATGTTCAGAATATTTTGTTTTACTGTATTAGCTTGTGTAAACTGTGGCACTGCATGTTTCCCTTTGCTTTTATTTGCCCATTGGGTCGTTTACTTATTAGAATTGAAGTCAGAAGTGGTTTGTTCTCCCAAACAGCTCTGAATTTCTAATAAATATGTAAATAATATATCTGTGAGCTGTTGCCCTTGGCATTTGTTGCTGCATTATCCTCAGCAGTGGTTAGTCTGCTGTGAACACACACTTGTTTTACTGGGAAGGAATATCCAGGCTGCAGTCAGGGCTGCTCCCCTCACTCCGCTGGGGCTGCAGGGCAGGAACAGCCCCAGATTCAGGAGGAGGGGACAGAGAAAGTGGAGACAGCAGAGGCCAAACCCCTGAGAGTTCCCTGAGCACAGGGTCAGCTCTGGGACAGAATCCCAGAATCTCTGCATTGGAAGAGACCTCCAAGATCATCGAGTCCAACCTCAGCTGAGCCCTGGCCCGAGTGCCACATCCAGCCTTGTCTCAAACACACCCAGGGATGGGGAATCCACCACCTCCCCAGGCAAAACCATTCCAACACTTCATCACCCTTCCTGTGAGAAACTTTTCCCAATATCCAGCTCTGGGGAGGAGCGAGGAGAGGAAGTGTTATTTATTTATTTATTTATTTAATATTTATCTATCTATTCATTTATTTATTTATTTTTCTGGGGGAGAGCAGAAGGTCAGGAAATGTTCTTGCATTTCACAGCAATGAGGGGATGAATCTCTGAGCTCCCCGAGAGCTGTGGAGCTGCAGGTGCTGAGGGCAGGGTGTATTTCCAGCCCTAGGAGCACTCCCACGTCTCATGGCAGAGGGATGTTCTGTGCTCCTGCTGCTTTATCAACAAAATGCCCTCCTGTAGCCACTTGGCCTTTGGAGATTATTTTCCCAGGGAAGCTGTCATCAGGCAGCTGATTAATTACTCTAATAATCATAATTTTTTTTCTAATAAAACACTCTCTTCCCATTCATTAACTACATTGCAGGTAGGTGACAGTGGTAATTATTCTCTGGGAGTACTTTTGAATTATCTTTTCTAATCCAGTCTGTGCTGACATTTTTGAGAGAAAAAAACATTTTGTCTCTCTTTCATGAGCAGGGTAACATTTGAATATGCAAACAGTGTCAAAGTGTGCCCTCAGGATGTTTTCCTGAACTATGATTTATGAGCTCTGGCCATTGTATTTGCTATCATAGACCCAGAAAGGTCATTAGACAAAGAGGTTTTCCCTGCAGGGTTCCCTTGCCATCTTTATCTTCTGATATTTTAATTTTTTTTCCCAAGCTTCAAGCAGGAGAAGTGCTGTGAATTCCCCCATATGCCTCTGCTGTTTATTATTTATTTATTCATGAGGGGGAAAGTGGTGTGCAGTGCTTTAGGCACAGAAATCCACATTTCCAAACCTTTCAGAACAGATCTGGTCAAGCCGTGCTCATCAGGGCTCCCAGGTGTGCAGCACACCCTCCACCCATGGCATCTTTTGTCTTTGGGAATTGGAATTTCCAGCCAAGAGCCAGAATTCCAACCTTTCCGTTTCCTTTGCCATCAGTGCCAAAGAAGGACAATTTGGCCACAGGAACTGGCAAAGCTGACGTGACTTGGAGCAGACTTTGATAATTCACCTGTACACACACAGATCCTCGCGTGTGGAGTGTTTATCAGATTTCCACACCTATCAAGGACAGAACCACCTGTCTATAAAGGCACAGAACCACAGGCTTTTCTCCAGCTCCCCCAGCTGCTCCTCACAGCAGCTCTGACTCTCCCAGACCCTTCCCCAGCTCCTTTCCCTTCCCTGGACACTCTCCAGCCCCTCAATTCCTTTTTTTTTTTTTTTTTNTTTTTTTTTTTTTTTTGAGTGGCCCAGAACTGGGCAGTTTTCTCAGTAGGGGACGAACCCATCTTGAATCAATCTTGCCTCACCAATTAAGGAGAAATAAAGAGCTTTGTGTATATATATTAGTGTAACTGGAAATGTTTACCCTCCACGTGTGTGCAGGAAATGTCTCTGTGTGCACCCCCAGCCTGCTCAGCTGGCTGAGCATCACCACATCTGCAGCAGCTCCCACTGACAGCAACCTGGGGAAGCAAGGCCCAGCAGCTTCCAGGAGTGACAGTCCAGGGTCATTTACTCAAAAATCCACAGCTCCATCCACGAGCCCCACTGGGAAACACGTGAATATCAAATTCAAAGAACAGCTGAAAAGAACAGTGGGTGTGAGTGGGCTGCAGGGCAGTGCTCCTGCGTTCAACCCTTCCAGGCCCTTTTTTCCCAACTCATCTTTCTTTTCCAGTGGATCAGTAACCTCCAACAAAAGATCTGTCCTTTCTAATCATGCTCTGCCCTCCTCGTGCCACCCCCTCTCCACACAAAGCCCATCTCGTTTGTTGAGCCCACGCAGGAGCCCCGGGGCTTGGGAAAAGTCTTTTTCAGCATGATTATATTGGAGCCCAAGCTCTGCTGCCCCTTCCCTTTCCTCTGCCACTCACCATCACCCCGCTGCAGCTCTCTGCAAATCCAATGTGACAGCGGTGCTCGGGATGTCTTTGTGTCCACGCAGCAGAAATAAAACTGGGAGGAAATGGATCTCTCAGTGCTTATTTGTAAAATAACAGAGTATCCCATTGTTTGCACAGCTCCTGCTGTACCTGATTGCTTTGTTCCTCTATTCGGGGTGCTCAGAGCAGGTGACTGACACGGGGAGTGACAAATATTTGCTGTGGCAGATGATTTCCTGCAGCAGCCAGGAATCAGTTCCCTGCAAAGCTTCCTGTCTGCAAACTGATGCTAAACTCTGCTTTTCCCTTGCTCACTCTGCATGTCTGGGCAGGTAAAACTTCACACAGCAAAATCCACTGTAGAATTTCTGTTTCTTTCTTCTACTCTCTTTTTTCTCTTGAGTTCAGGGCACTTTACCCACTTTGATTTCTCTTTTGCTACAAACCCCCGCTCCACTGAAGCCACTGAGAACTTTCCCTCTCAGTGCAAAAAGCCATTTTTACTCTAAATTTAGGTTAAAAACAAGTAACCCCTTTTGATAAAAATAAAACATGCACTGGATACACCACAGGTTTGAACTCCAAATGTGACAGACATTCCCTCTCTGAGGTATATATGAGATACAAATCAATATATATGAGATATATACATATATCAGATACATCTCAGCACACATAACTGTTGATTCATAAGAACTGTCCTTACACCCTGAAAACCATGATTGGGATTTATTTATGCTCCCACCTGGAGCTGGAGCAGCTCAATAATGGAGTAATTAAGTGCAATTTTATATATGCTAGATGATTTAATAAGCATATCCCAGCCAGTTATAGAATAAGCAGTAAAACACTCCGAGGTGTATAAACCATCAGCTGTAAGATGAGAACTGAGTGTGAGGGCAATAAAAATCCAGATGTTGTTCTGCATTTCCATTGTTCCAGCCCAAAGTCCTGTGTAACCTTGAAGGAGCTCTCCAAGAGTTTGTTTGCCATCTTTAGAGAAGGCCCAGGGCTGCTCTGGAGGAGGGCAGGGCTGTAATTAGCGGGGCTGTAATTAGCAGGGTGATCAGCCCAGGTGCCCCCCTGTTCCCAATCTCTGCTCCCCCCACATGTCCTGGGGGAGCCCTGGGAGCATCCCTGGGATGGAGGCTCCTGCCCTGTCCTCACCCCGTGCTCTTTGCCACGGGGGGATTGGGAACTTCTTCCTTTGGAACTGAGGAGTGAACCCCCCATCAAACCAGCGAGGGCCCCACCCCTGGTATTTTCTGTTCTGTTCACGAGAGCAGGACAGGACAAGGGGGGATGGACCGGACTCTGAAAGCCCCTGCTGGGCTCAGTGTCAAGACCTGAGCTCAGCACAGGACATTGGCCAAAAGATTTTTTGCACATCCGGGGGTTTCTCACCATTTCCCCGCAGGACCGGGGCAGTCCCACCCTGCCCAGCAAAGATCAGCAGGTGATTTGCTGGAATTTCGGGTAGGAGAGACTCACAGCCCCCCCTGCTCAACGTGTTTCTCTCACTAATAAAAGGTTATTGTGAGAAGTCGAATGGAAATGTATTTGTGTTTAACAATTAAATGTAATTGGCAAGTGCTAATGGCTCTGTGATCGCAAAACTGGGGGGAAAAGCAAAGAGGAAGAAACTAGTTTGAAGGGACTTTATCTAATTTCATTTTAATTAGATCCTTTTTCTAACTGAGTTTCTAATTTTTCAATTAGCAATTAGCAGCTGCAACTCATTCTGAGCGTCACGAGGTGCCAGAGACACTAATTACACCACAGGAGTAGGAGGCTGAAAATGAGAAATAAAATTATCCATGAATGTTATTAGAAGAAAGGAATGATTACATTCTGTAATAATATACTGATGTGAGCCTAATTAGATTGAAGGATTGGGGGGAAAAGAGGATATTTTAAAATGGAGTCTGTTTAGGAGCTTACAAGTCACCTTCTTGCCATTAATAATGGTTCGGTGTGCATGGCCTGGAGCAGAGCCAGCGTGGCTGCCAGGCTGGGTCCCTGCTGTCACCAGCAAAGGGCCCAGGGGTGCCCAGAGGTCCTGCTGGGGATCCCCAGGAGCACAACATCAGCTCCAACATCCCCCTGCACCTCTGTTCTGCCACCCATCCATGGGCAGGGATCACCTGCACTCCTCGTTTTGAGATCCACAGCTGAAAGGAAAGACAGAGGTCCTTTATTTTCGTCATTTCCAGGTCACAGCAGTCCCCACTGTCCTGACAGCAAAGCTCCAGCCAGGCCCTGAACTGCCCTCAGGACAAAGGAGAGTCTGGGGGAGAAAATGATTTATTCCCAGCAAGAGGGGAACCAGTGCAAACCTGGAAAGAGCCACTTGATAGCAAAGAGGGAACATTGCTCTGAGTCCATTTATCTCCCCATTTAAAACACACCAGCTTTTCTTTATGAATCAATAATCTATTCCAGTTGATTTAATAAAGGGAGTGACCTCTTTGCAGCTCCAGTGTGCCCAACCTGCAGTCTGGAATCACTTCCAGGGACCCCAGGAATAAATGATCACATCCAAATGTGGTTCTTAATAAAATTTATGAGCCCCCATTCATCCCAGTCCCCTATTTGTCTTTATATATCTCACAGCATTTGCCACTAATTATATTCCCCTTTATAATCGGGGCTCCCCAGTTAAGGGCTGTAATTGATAGCTCCTGAAAACCATTAATTCCAAAATGGACCAGAAGGGTTTGTCCCACTGTTCCCCTCCCATTATTCCTTCCCCTCTCAGCATCCTCAGCCCTAAAACGCTTCAGAGCTTAGGGAAGATCCAGTAATGGGTCTGTGACAGGAGAGGGAAAAGAGAGGTGAATTTAACCCAAATTCTTCCCCATCAGTTGATAGGAAAGGAAGAGGAGGGAGCCCAAGGAGCAGGAGAGCAGCCCCTGCCTTCCCCACATTGCTGGTGGAAATCATTCCCTGCCAGAGGAAAATCAGTGCACGATGACAACTGAAATTGGGGAGGAAAGAGGGAAATCTGACCCTTCTTGTGTGCCCTGAGCCCCTCCCTGTGTGCCTGGGGACCCTCCTTGTGTGCCCTGAGCCCCTCCCTGTGTACCTGGGGACCCTCCCTGTGGGCCTGGGGACCCTTCCAGTGTGCCCTGGGACCCTCCCCTTGTGCCCAGGGGCTCAGCAGCCACAGCAGAGCCTGGATCCCTTCTCTTCCAGGGCTGCCTGGGCAGTGTCATGTATAAAACCAGCCTATAAATTAATCTTGCATTTAGAAGCTGGTTAATAGTTCTGGCCCATCATCTCCTGCCAGAAATCTGCTGCATCTGCAGAGCTGGAGGGAGTAAAAAGGAAATAAAAAAGAGGGATGAAGTACTCGGGAGCACTCTGCTCTGCTTTGGAGCTGCACAGGCAATATTTCCAAGAGCCCCACAATAAATTTGAAAGCCTAACTTTCAAAAAAAAGCCCGTCAATCACCTCAGGCACTTCCACTCCACAGTCATTTAAGACTTCTTTTAAAAATGCAAGAAGTCCACATGTTAGCTCTACGAAACAAGGCAGTTTCTTTTCCCTGTTCAGATTTTATTTCTCCACCAGGACAAGGCAGAGCTCTCAGGCAGAATCCTTGTTCCTTGTGGCCATCAGAGCCCCCTGCCCAGCCACCTTTGCATTTCCCTGCTTAAAGGCCCTGTGGGCTCAGGCACTCGTGCCAAGAATTCCTGGGAGTTTGTGTTTATTCTTGGGAGCATCTCGGGGCCCGGCGCCTGCAGAGCCAGGCCACAAGACTATTTTAAGGGAAATCATCACTTCAGATCCAATTCAAAAGGCCTCCAAATCTCCAGGAGGCTTGGCTTGTCACACAGATGAACCATGTAAATAAAGAAACAGCTGCTTGCCTGCTGGGCTGTTCGCAGAGCAAACAAACGCCCTTCGAGCAGGGAATTCTGCAGGGAGCTCAGGTGGAGCAGCACAGAGTCCCCACGGAGGCTCATCCCTCACTCCCTGCCCGTTCTCCACCCGCCCAGTCCTGGGCCTGGACCTGTTTTTCTCCCTCCCAACCTTCCAAAGAGCCACTCATTCCCAGCAAGTATTTCCTCCACCTCACCTGACACCAAACAAGCAGGAGAAGGCTGGCCCAGGCCCAGGCCCAGGCCCAGGCCCAGGCCCAGGAAGGCCCGTGCAAAGCTCCCCTCTCCCAGCGAGTGACAGCAACCAGGCCCAGACTGATGGCCCTGCTCTGAGCCCTGCCAAACCATTCAGCAACCCAGGTGTTCTGTCTCCTTCTGGTTAGGAAAAAAAAAAAAACAACTCCAATAATCTCATTATCCCATCGTGAATAACAGGAAAAAGCCACCAAGAGTGATGTTCCCTCAGGCCTGGGCCTGCCTGGGACAGCTCAGCTGGGTTTGATGGCTCTGCTGAGACCTTTGTTCCACCCAGCCTTCCCTGGGCTCCTTCCACTCACCGAGCACTTTTATGTACTATTTTTAACTAACTTCAATAGGAAAAGAATGTGTCATGGAGTGTTAAACTTTATGGAAATTCTCCTGGAGAATAACATCATTTCACGGTGCATTACTCCACAATGACCTGGTACTTGAACAATTAATTTTTAAGGTAAAGCCTTTTTCTCCTGTGCTGTGTTTAGTTTTTTTCCTAAACCATCAACAAGGCCAGGATTCCTTTTCTTTCTCTTTATGATCTGAGGAGACAGTTAAATCCTCCCAGCATGTGCTGCACTTCCACAATTCATCATGCAGAATATTCTGTTTGAAAACAGAGCGAGGAAGGGGAACCAAAATGCTCCAGGATTTACCTTAATTATTTCTACCTCATGAATCTGCTGCCATTTCTCAGCCTACCTTATTTTCTGCTGAAAGTCATCCAGACTTTCCCAGGATGCACCAAAGCCAATCTGTTTATCAGAAAGTGGCAATCTGCTGTGAGTATTCATTTGAAGGTCTGGCAAATAGCACCCAAAATATTCCCACTGCTCCATGGGCACCTCCTGGGGTTTATACTCCATCCTGCAGTGGTGTCCTCACGCAGATTTGTCAGGTTTAAAATCTGTTCTCCACCCCACCAACCTCAGCAGCAAACTGCCATCAAACCACTGTATTTGCAAGGCTGCCATGGGGCAGGACATGTGAAACCCAACTTCCCACCTAAGGAAATGGCCATTTCTGACATTTCATTTGACTTTCTCATTTTTCCACGTCTGCAATTCCTATGGAACTGTGCAAAACAAGGATCAGCAAGTCATTAGAGCATGTCCCTTCCAACCCATTTGATTTCATGGGGAAATTAATCAGGCTGAGAAATAACTGCCTTAATGTTGGACATTATTCTCTTCTGCTACACAAATCTCATGGCTTAACTCTGCCATCTGCATATTAAATTGGGATGTTTTGGTCTCCATTTCCCTCAGGGCCCCTTTGCCCCCTTCCTCTGCAATGGATGAGCTCTGTGATGCCTTTCCAAACTTCTGCCTATCACACATCCCAGCCTGGAGGGCAGGAGGCTCCCAGGGCCAGACCCTGCATGGATAAATCTCCTTTTCCTGCCATTTCCCCAGAGCCACTCCACAAAGCAGCTCCAGATTTGGCCCGTGCCAGCTGGAGCAGGGACAGGACTCACCCTGGCCAGGGCTGGTGCAGAGCCAGGGGTGTCCCCTGGCCCTCAGGCTCTGCTCCCCTGGGGAAGGGGATTTTTCCAGGGCAGAGCCAGGGATGTCCCCTGTCCCTAAGGGGGAAGTGAGGAAGGGGATTTTCCAGAGCTGGGTGATTTTTTGGGTATGAAAAGGAAGCCAGCAGGGACTGGGAGAATCCCAGAGCATCTCTGTCACTTCAGACACTGTGCTGTTGGTGGCAGTGGCAGTGACAGTGACAGTGACAGTCCCACGGGGGGAATCAGAGGCTCTGGCAGAGCCCCCTCCCTCCCCAGCAGCTCACCCTGGGCTGCAGAGGGATGGGAGAGGTGGCAGCAGCCCCGTGCTCTGCAATTTCAGGAGATGGAGTGAAGCTTTGCCTCTGAACTCACACACACACACGAGGCTGGAGCTCCCCTGGATGCTTCCAACCATTCCTGCCCTGCCAGAGTTGTGCCCAAGCAGAGAAATGAGAGGTGGGAAATATTCCCATCATGGGAAAAAGGGAGACAAGAGTCAGGAGGAAAAGTCTCTTAAAACAACTTGGCCTGTGAAATGAAGATGTTGTCTGTCACCCAGGGAATGTGTTAGGCTGGGTAATTATTCCCAGGCTATTCTCTGGCTCCACCAGCCAAAACATTCACATCAAACTGCAGCACACAGAGCCTGTCAGTCACAAGCGATTTTTCAGTCTCAGTGAGTTTTGATGAAAAATGCAATTTACAAAAAGGAATCAACATTTCCCTTGCAAGACATCAATAAATGACACTCTCGGAGATGCTCCAGTACCTTGTGAGCTCAGATCCCTTCAGCACGTTCCTTATCTGCTGGGATTTTGGCTGGAACACAATTTGCTCTCCCAGGAGCAGAGTCACAGGATGGAGCCGTGTTCAAGGGAATTGTTCCTGTCCAAGAGACCTCCTGGCACGGGGACTTTTAGCTCAGATAAAACTGACTCTGCTTCAGCTCTGGAGCTGCTGAACCTCCCTGCCCTCCTTCACTGAAAAGTGGATGCTTGGAGCTAAAAGGCAGCAAAACAAATCCTGGCCATCGACCCTGCTGGATGGGCTGTGTTTAATTGACAGTGCTGGGGATCAGTGCTGCCTCTGCAGTAGCATCACCAGGGCCCCAGGCAGCCCTCAGCCTCTCCCTGGACATGAAGGTGATGGCAGCAGCATCATTTCATGCTCCTGGGCACTGCAGACCCAGCCAGCCCTGCCTGGCAGTGCCAGCCCTGGGAGCTGGACCTGCTCTCCAGGGTCACCTCCCCTTCTTCAAAGCCACTGGGGGCTCTGGGGACAATTCCTGCTGGGCTGGGGCTGCTGCAGCTCCTGGGCAAAGCTGCTGGGGGTGCAGCCCTGGCCTGGCCTGGCAGCTCCTCACGGGGGTCCTGTCCTTGTGCCTGGCTGGATTCCACCCTGTCCTGCCCTGACATTCCCACCTGGATCCCTGTGCAGCCTCTCCCCTCCCAGAGCTGTTTGATTCCACCCTGTCCTGCCCTGACATTCCCACAGGATCCCTGTGCAGCCTCTCCTCACCCCCAGCCTGGTTCTGAACAAAGCCCAGCACTAAATCTCACTCGGGGAGTTTCTTTTGTGTTTCTGCCTCTGTTTGTGCTGGGAATCGTTTACCCATCGACTTTAACTGCTAATACAGTTCCACGGAATGCAAAGTATAAATCAAAATTACTGGATCATTCAAACTCTGTCTGAGCCGTTGTTTATGTGGCATTTTTCTTCTCCTGCTTCTGCAGGGCTGCAGAGACACCATCAAATGATGATATAGTGCAGACACCCACCAACATCTTGGCAAAGTGCTGCCAATAAAACCCAGCACGCTTAATTATTTTCTTAGTTATACAAAGCATAAACACTAATGAAGAGAAAAGACTCTAAGAAAGGGCAGGTACAGCCAATCATCAGATGAGTGATGAAGAAATGAAGTCACTTCTAATTAAAATAAGAAAAAACCCTCAGAAATGCCTTTGCCTGCTTCCAGATGGGCACAGTCTCTCCTCAAACAAGACAGGAGGAGTGGAGGGGTTGATCTGGGTGGGACGTGGGAAGGGACAGGTCTGGGGGTGCTGTTTGTGCAAGGCAGAATCCTATTAAGACCAAAAAAAAAAAATTTTAAAGAGAAGCACCAAAATTATGGAAAAGAAAGCCTTCCATGTAAAGAACAAACATTTTCCCACTGGGAAAAAAATCCTTATCTCCACCAGGCATGGCCCAGACCTAGACTGAAATTCCAGACTGTGCTGAGAGGGACAGAGGTGTTTGCTGAGAGAAATGAGGAATATTTAGAAGGAACTCATCCTACCCAGCCAGGAGCTGGAATCTGGAAAAAGGAAAGGGAAAGGGAAGGGAATGGGGAAGGGGAAGGGGAAGGGAAGGGGAAGCTACAATGGAAGGCACAAATCAAAAACCTCTCTGTAAATCAAACCTTTCTGTTCATTAATCCCAAATTAGTGCATTAAAATGAAGCAGTAGCTGATTAATACCCCTAAGTAGCACTGGGGGCTGAGTGAGGACTCGGTGTTAATGTCGTGGATGTTGCAGTGCATTAATGAGGACTCGGCCTCCCTGCCCCAGGGATGCTCCTGGGATTTGCTCTCCCAAAAATCCAGCACAGGGCAGGCAGGGATGGGGCTGAGCCCCTGCACCCCCCGCAGCAGGGAGGCCACAAAGGGAGGGGGCTCTGGCAGGAAAACATCAGCACCTGGGGAAAAGCAGCTGGGAGTTCACTGGAAAAAGGTTCCCCTTTGGAGCTACTGCAGAAATTGGGAACTGTTCCAGTCCCGGGGAAATCTGAGAAGCAGCAAAGAACCGGAGCAGGGAATACCTTGGGGATGGAGCTGGGGAGTCCAGAGCTGGGAGCTTTTAGCCTGAACTGGGCAGATTTCCAGGAGGGGACCCCAGACCTGCCAAAACCTGCAAAAAAGAGATTCCCTGGGAGAGCTGCAGCTCTGGACAAAGGATTGTGTCAGTTCTTACACAGGATGATGGAGAAGACACTTGAATTTACGAGTCTCAGCTGAGGATAATAACCTCATGAGAGCCTTTCATGTACTTACAGACAGATCCTTAACTAATATTGATAATTTTTTACCAATGTTCACCAAAAACACGGATTTGCCAATAATGGAGTTCAACATCTCTAGGATAGCCCATGAAATTTCATAGAGTTATCCCTCTCTTGAACACACACAGCATCATTTCTAGCCAGCAGCTGGTGCTGGATAACCAGAATGTTGCACAATTTATCTACGGGGAAAGACAGATGTAAAGGGAATTGGGGTAACTGAGCAACACAAAAATTAAAATCCACCAGCACAGGACTGGGTGCATCAAGGGAAGTGGGAGAGTGAATGACAGAGTGCAGTGGCCTGAGCCAAAACCCAAAGCTCACAGACAATTGTGAGCAATGTGTCATCATTAGTCTGGAATCTCTGTCTGTGACTCCTGCTATGGATTTCCCAGTGCCAATATCTCTGTGCTGGCACGTGGAACAAATTAAAGTGACAAAACTCAATATGGAAATTAAGATCATTAACCTATTAAGCAAACTGTCGATATTCTAAAAATCGGCGCGTTGCTGCCAAAGAACGACCCTGATAACGACCTGGGGCCTCTCTCCATCAGCACTGCAGCCACCGCAGTGCCCCTGGCCACAGGCAGCTGTCCCCAGGCTGCCTCAGGGGGGCACAGCCCAGCTCCTTCTCTTTGCGGGATGCTCCCTTCGGTTTTTAATTGCTTTGCTTCCTTAGCAAACCCTGCCCCTTAATTATACTGAGTTGGTAATTAGTACAACAGTGGAATCTTGAATTTCCCTTCTCCAAATCCAGACTGTTAATCCCAGAATCTCAGAGTGGTTTGAGTTGGAAGGGAACTCCAAGGTCCTCCCATTCCATGGGCAGGGATTGCACCCAGTGAAGGGTTTTTATTTCCCAAGTATTTTATGCTGCATGGATTCATTTCATTGCAGTCCTCACACAGACTGCAGCCTGCTTTTTTTCTGGAAAGGCCTTTCCCACAACTTTTTGGGTGTCAAAGTCCATCATAATCAGCATTTTCAAGTTAATTCTTCTATTTCTGACTGCTATAATTTGAAAATCTCTGACTCAGCCGCAGCCATCAAAACCAAAGCTCCAGTAAATGTGATTGTGTGCAGGAAGCTGACAGTGATCCTAACAAAAGATGATCATTAAACATCTCCACTAACAATCCAATAAAACATTTCCTTGTGAAACGTGTACCAGCAAATCTGGAGTCGCTTCTACATTCGCAAGGCAAACAGAGCCACGTGCTGATACTGCCTTGTTTGTTTGTGGGGAGGTTTTACAAATGGGGCAATAATTTATTCATTAGCACAAACACCGAGGGAGCATTTGCATGCCCGGCTCCCGACCTGGAGATTTTGTCTGTGACTTTCCTGGCTGAGCTCTAAAAGCTCAGGAAATGGGATTTTCCTGGAGCCTGACAGGCCCCACAGCGAGGGAGGCACAGCTCTGAGCACAGGTTCTTTATCTCTGACATTTCCTCCAGTGACACAAGGTCAGGCAAGCAATGAACGGCAGAGCAAAGCCATGAAAAATGGATATTAATGAAGTGTGGCTATGAGTAATAATGCCATAAGCAACCTCTGATAACAAACACATTCCCCTAATAACATCTTCAATTACCTTCATTAATGTCTGTCCGTGGCAAAATGTGCAGAGCAGCCCTTCAGGAGCACAGCCCCGGCAGATTTGGAGCACACTCCCAGTGCCTCCCCCAGCTTCTTCAGGAAAGTGCTGGCTGATGGATGGCTCACAAGAGGAGAACCTGCATTTATCAGGATTTTTCGGCACCATGTGCCTCCATCCTGTCCCTGGGAGCCGGGAATTGGAGTGGGATTGCCTGCACTGCTGGGGAGATGGATGGGCTGGGAGAGGCAGCAGAGCCTGCCTGGCAAACAGGAGCTGCCAGGGGGGCACAGGGGGGTCCCAAACCTGGGAATGGCACAGGAGCCAGGACAAACAGGAGCAGCCCTGCTCCTGCTGAGCTCCTGGAGGGCACAGGGGGTTCCCAGCCTTGGCAGTCTCAGGGGAACCAGGAATCCCCAGTGCTGCAGCAGCCAAGCCCAGACATCCGTAAAAAACCCTCTGGGAACCACTGACAGCCTCTCTTTGCACCAGGGGAGTTTTATTTCCATTTCAGGAAAAGTTTCTCTGCCAGAAGTGCTGCCCAGCCCTGGCACAGCTGCCCAGGGCAGGGCTGGAGTTCCCATCCCTGGGGGGATTTAAAAGCCAAGTGGATGTGGCACTTGGGGACATGGGTCAGTGCTGGGGATTGGTTGGGCTGGATGATCTAAAGGTCTTTTCCCCACTTTTTTACAATTCCTCCCTTCCTGGCATGGGCAGCTTTGCCAGCAGTGCCTCCCCCAGCCCCAGTTCTCCCCTCCCTGCCCTGGCCTGGGCCCAGCCCAGCCCCAGCAGTCCCGGGCAGCTCCCACATCCCAGCCCAGCCCTGCTCTCCTTCCTGAGGGAGCTTCTGGAAGGTGCC
Organism: Chaetops frenatus; assembly: GCA_013400775.1. Lineage (NCBI taxonomy): Eukaryota > Metazoa > Chordata > Aves > Passeriformes > Picathartidae > Chaetops > Chaetops frenatus. Next base: position 117,593 of record VZTR01006580.1, on the reverse strand, counting down.
AGGCAGCAGCTCTGGGCAACGAAATCCTTTATTCAGAATTCAGCCCAGCGTGGCACCGACATCTCCCTAAATTGGCTCTCAAGAGCTGGAGCCCTGTTCTGGAGAAGGAAATTTCCAAGGAGAGGGGAGGTTATCAGTCAGGAACGCTGCTGAGGCTCTGACAAAGGAGGGATAATTAGTGCCTTCTGTGAAAGCATCTTTTGGGATGCAGCCATTATCTCTGTTCCAGGGTGAAATTGAGACTGGAATTTCTGATAACACTCGAGCTATTCACGGTGAGTGAGAGACCCTGGAGCTCCAAGCATCCCCTCCCTCCTGCACAGCCCTGGGCCATTTACGGCTCACTCGAGAGGAAGGGCAGCACACAACTCATTATTGGTGTGTTTGCCAACGTTTCTGTCAGTTCGGGATTTTTGTTGACTTGAACCTCACGGTTAGGACATTCTGAGTGCAGAAAGGCTTCCTAAGAAGTCACTTCCTGGCTATTTTCAAAGCTATTTTTCATTGCTGCACGTTAAAAAAAAAATAAAAAAAAAAAATTAATGTTCAGAAATTGAAATAAAAATTGTGTAAAAAAAAAATTCAAGTATGAAGGGAGGGAAACTGTTCAGGCTCTTCTCTCCCCATGGACCCCACTGAAACCCTGGGGAATTGGAAGGAAAAGCTGAAGGAGATTTTCCTGTCACCACCGAAGCCTTGCCTCGATATTTTTATAGTCATTTAAATTTAATCAAGTCATCATCCGTAAATTTGCTCTCCTCTCCTTTGAATTGGAAAACACGGAGTGCAGAGCCCCGGTGTGATCACAGCGAGCTGTTAATGAGCTGATGTCTCCATCTCCATCTCCATCTCCCCCTCCCGCTGCAAACGGGGCCGCTCCGCGCAGCTCGGGAACCTCGGACCTGTCCCGGGAGCTCCTCTGCTTTTATTGGGGCCGCTGCTGCTGCGGGACAGGGACAGGGACAGGGCACCCAGCAGGACCCTGGGGACAGCCCCGTGACCCTGCTCAGCCCCTGCAGTGCAGCCCCCGCTGCTGGCTGTCCCTGCACAGGGAGCCGGGATCCCAGGGATACCCAGGAATGCCCAAAATGTTCCCCAGCAGGAGCAGGATGGGCTCCCCGAGCTGCCTGCAGCCCCTCTCAGCCCCAGGGATGGCAGGGGCAGCTCCCAGCGGGGGAAATCCGTGGCTGTGGCAGAGGATGGCTCTGCAAGGGCAGCACCACCCCTGTCCCCTGAGCTGGGGACCCCTCCTGCAGCTCCCAAAGCGGGCTTTACCCGAGGCTGGAGAGGAGGGAGGTGTGCGCGGCAGCCAGGCTGCTCTCCCGCCTTTACAAAGGCATTTCCACAGAATAAGGAACAAAAGGATTAGGGGAAGGTGTGAATAATGCACTTCTACCCCTGTCTATCCTCGCTTGCTGTAACAGATTGGTAAAATAACTTCATCCACCAGTTTATTAACAGCTTGCCCTCTCTTGTATCTCACCTCCATAATGAGATGGAGCAGATATGATGGATTACATTTTGCCTCCTGCTTCCATCCCGAATGAATTATCATTTCTCTCTGCTCTCAGCCCCTGCCTTGGCTGCCTCCAGCCCATTAAGAGCTGGCAAGTCGGAGGGGGAGGGTGAGCCTGTGTGATGGAGAAGGTAAAGGTCCCTCTGAGGAAGCAGTTTTAATTTCCAGGCTGGAGAAGGTGAAATTAGAAGAGAAGAGGAGATTCTCTCTCCTGTATTTCACCTGGACCACTCCTGCTGCAGGAGGATCAGGAGCAAAGAGCTCCTGGAGGGCTCCAGAGCCAACCACCCCACAGCCAAAATCCCTGGCCAAAATCCCTCATTCTGCAGCTCTGCCCATCTGGAACCCCTGGAGAGGAGCATTCCCAGAGCCACAATTCCCTGCTCTGACAGGGATTCCCTCCCACCGTCCCTCGTGCCCAGGAGTTCTGCTCACAGGTCAGAGCAGCCCTGAGCACTGACACACTCCTGAGAGCAGCTCAGTAACTGAAACCAAGGGCGTTTCCGAGCCTATTGAGGGTTTCAAATGTTTTGGAGAAACCAAGAAGCTGCAGGATTCTGGGTGTCTCACAAAGCCACTGAACAAACACCTGGGTTCTTTACCACGAGTGAGCCCCCCTGACCCCAAAGGTTATCTCAGCACTGCTGAGACAGCAGGGGAGTAACAGCCACAGCTCCTGCCCTGCTCACTGCCCTAAAACCAGTTCAGCATTGCTCAGGGTGCTCACACAGAGCCAGGCTGGGACTCCAGGCACTTTTTCTGTCCCTTTCTCCACGGCAGCTGCTGGTTTGAAACCTCCCAGGAGCACAGCCAAGCCCTTGCCAAGAGCAGGGAGTGCTGCCCAGCCCAGCTCCAAGCACTTTGTGGTGTTTTTCAGCTGGAATTCGTGTAATTGTACCTGGGGTAAGGACATGACAATTCCCTTTCCACTTTAAAGTCAGTTTAGCACTACAGAAATTTAGAAATTCACGAAGCAAAAATTAAGAAGCTTCACACAGCTTCAGCACTGACCTCTGCTTTTTGTTTCTCTTTGCCGAGGATTTGTTACAGCTTCTACTACCAGGAGTTTATTCTTCCCCACAAGCAGCAAAAAGCACCAGGGAGCTCATTGTATCTTGTAGCAGCACAAAATCCCTCACCCACCAGCACTCAGGCTCAGCAGCTCACTGGGGTTTTCTCCTGGTACAACATTTCCACCCAGGGTTTGTTTTACAGCATGTCCCAGTCTGATGAGAACAGCAGACCCAGGGAACTACTGCAAATTAATATCTGAGGGGTGATGGCAGCTTGATGGCAAGTGGATTGAAATGGGCCAAATTAACTCCTAACCCAGCTTTAACTCCTGAGGAACTCTGAGAGTCGCTTGCTCCAAGCCAGCTGGGAAAGGGAGGGGAGCTTTGGCTGCTCCAGCAGCTTGTCAGACACCTTTAATTTCCATCCCCTGGGCTTCCTGCTGTGCTGAGAATATGGAAGGTATCGATCCTGCTGGTGCCTGCAGCCAGGACAAGATCTAAACCTGATTTGCAGCTGCCCTGTGCACTGTGCTGTGTGGGCAAACCAGAGCCAGCAGCAAAGCCTGGCCTGGCCCAGGTGACCCCAGGGCCCTGCAGGGACACCTGAGGGCACCTGCTGGCCCCGTGCTGCAGGGATCCTGCAATTCCCACCTGGGATCCAGCGCAGGGATCCTGCAATTCCCACCTGGGATCCAGGGCAGGGATCCAGCGCAGGGATCCAGGGCAGGGATCCTGCAATTCCCACCTGGGATCCAGCGCAGGGATCCTGCAATTCCCACCTGGGATCCAGGGCAGGGATCCAGGTCCCTTCCAGCTCAGGATGCTCCATCACCCTGCTGGCCCCTCTCTGTTTCTGTGCCCAACCCACCCTGCCTGGCCATGGCCCCCCTGTGCCCCCCCAGGCTGCCAGGAGCCCTCCCAGCTCCTCCCCTCTGCCCAAATCCCCTCTGCTCCAAACCCAGTATTCCCAGTATCCCAAACCCACTGGTTCCCAGTGTGACAAGCCCAGCTTTGGAGGCCCTGGCTCATAAGGATTAAAGCTCAAACACTCAGATCCTGTGTTCTGGGTCTCCTAATCCAGTAATAATTCCCTGGGACTTGGAAGAGAGAGAAAATAAAAGGGAGGGAGGGATAAAAAATAAACAGATTTTTGTTGTAAGTTCCTGAAAACCATGGGTGGGCTGGGGGAAAAAAAGGGCTGCTCCAAACTCACCCCTGTGAGCAGAGCACGGGAGGGAAACCTGGGATGAGACAAGAGCAGAGGAGCTCTGGAAAGACAAGGAACCTGCTCTGCCAGATGGATGGAAATGTGCCTTTCAGTGCAGGAGAACAGTGGATTCTAAGGCATGAAATCAAATTAGTGCATCTGCAGCTGCCTATGTGTCATCCAGCTTCATATTTTACACACTAAAGACATTTTTTAACCTCATGTTAGCTACACTTCTCTCTTTTTTTTTTTTTTTTTTTTTTTTTTAGCATTACACTCCAGGATTTGCAAAGTGGTACTGGCAGGTATTAAAATGAAAGCTGAAGCAACGGTGCAATCTGTCTCCTTTCCCATTGTAAAGTGACAGAAATCTTTCTGGGATTCATTCACCAGCAGGTAGGAGAAGACCTGGAAAAAAATGAAATCTCAGCCTCAGCTTCATCAAGAAATGCAAAACTCCTCCAAAGCTGTGAGCCAAGAGTGGGATTGTGGAATTCCATGGGATCACAGGATGGTTTGGGCTGGAAGGGACCTTAAAGATCCTCTTGTTCCAAGCTCTGCCCCATTTCTTGATAAAACTGAGGTGTTTTTGGCTTTCCAAAGGCCAGGCCTCTCCCAGCTCTCCCAGTGTGAGCTCCAGGGGTTTCTGACCATCAGCACTGGGGAGCTCCTGCCTGCACTGGGCTTTGGGATATCCAGGCTGCCTGGGCTGCAGAGCCCCCTCATTTTCACTTTGTGTGCCTGAGGAGCAGTGCAGGATCACGTGGCTGCACACACAGAAAAAGCATTTTCCTCGTTAAAGCCCAATTAAAGTTATTAGCTGTCCACAGATAATGTAGCCCTGTTACACTGCAGCCATATGGATGTTAAATGATAAATAATTTAAAAAAGGAATCTTTTAAAATAAGAGTCTTGCTTGCAGTACTGAAAACTTTCCTACTTTTAACTTGCAAGTAAAATTTCCAAAACTGGGAACGATGCAGGCAGCAGAGATGACTCTGAATTTGTTGTCTGATTTGCATTATAAACAATAAAGAATTCCATTTCCACTTTCCATGAGCAGTGATTACATTATAGGATATCTGCCTACAGCCCTCAGAATTGATCCAAATAAAAAGCTGCACTTGTAGAGCTTTTATAACCAATTCCTGAGGGTTTGGTCAAATTCAGTACAGGCTAAAATTAAACAAAGATTGATTTATGTAGAAGGAACTGTAGTTGCAAGGCTGCTGCACTGTGTGTACAAGTGGGAACGGCTCTTGCTGAACAAAAATCAGATTAATTAGAACTGAAAGAGGAAGACAAGAGGTACAACTTGTTTCCTGTTTCCTTTCCAGTGCGAGCACCAGACCAATCTGTGAGCCAAATAAATAAAAAAATAAATAAATAGAAAGAAAACCTCCAGGCAGGGTGATTGTTCCTTGTAACAAAATGAGCAAAACCAGAGGAGGGGTTCCCATTGCTGGGGATTTGATTCCCAGCCCTGATGCTCCATTTGTCATCTCCTGCACAGCACAGAGTCAACACCTCATGTGGTACCAGGTGCAGAATTCTGTCAGGTTAAAGGACCTGAGTGCTGCTCCTGCCTGGGAAAGATTTCTCCAATTTGTAAGGATTTCTCCCTTAAAAACCAGAACTCCTCCCTGCTGAGTGAGTCAGGGAAAAGCAGCAGAGAGATTTTGCTCCCTGCCAAGGAGGAGTAACCTGGAACTTTGGTGTTTTCCTGTCATTTCCTCAGAGGGGGAAGTGGGATCAGCTCTTCCAGCAGCAGTAATACCAACGTGGGTGAGTGAGAAGGGGCAAGGGGAGGCTCTGCCAGGGCCAGGATGCTCTGAGGTGACCCCACAGCACCCACAGAGCCTCACTCAGGACAGCACGAGAGCTCTGGGGGAGGCTCTGCCCTCTCCCAACCTGTAAAGGCCCTGGAGAGTAAAAATAAAACCCCAGGAAGAAGTCAGGAGCTGCAGGAAGCTGGATGTGAGCTCTGCATCCCCACCCAAGTCAGGCCCCAGTTTGTTTATTTTCAGCACAGGAGAAATCTCAGGTGGGCACTGAGAGCCCTCCATGAAATCTCTGCAAAGGTTCCCAGCTGGAATCAGCTCTGTGAGCTGCTCTGAATTGACTGGGGGCGGGGGGGGGAGGCTGCTGGAGCATCAATTAAAAAAATCCAGTAGGAGATGTCTGCATCAGGACTTGATCCAAAAGCAGCTCTTTTCATGTAGATGCTCTTTCTCTGACTCAGCAATGCCAAAACTTGTGGCAGATCCCCTCTCCAGCCCTCAGCCTCCTGCAGCCCTGGCTCATCCCCCCATCCCAGCCCACCCCCCTCTCCCTGAACCCCTGGTGATGTCTCTGGGGTTGCCATCAACATCCCTGTTCTTCCCCCCCTGCTCTGTCTGTGACTCCTGCTGGGGCTGCACCCTGAGACTGCCAAACAATGCAGGGAAAGGAGGGGAAATCAAAGCCTTCTGGAAACCCTAGGCTTGCCAAAGGCTCTGTATAATTCTGCTTAGGCTGCAAGTTGGCTTGAGAAAACAGTATCAAAGCACCATCTTTTCCAATTGCTGGAGATTTACTTTTTAAGTTTATTTTTACTGCTTCTTGTAGAGCCCAGACTGACAGCTCTGAGAACTTTATCTTTCCCACTGAGGCAAGAATAGGAAGCAACAGCTCAGCCCCAGCAGATGCATCTGATAGATCTGTCCCCAGTAATGAACCCAAACTGGGGAACTGGGAACATCCCCAGGACTGGGAACCCCAGGCCAGTCCCACCCTGGCTCTGCTCCAGCCTCACTTCTTGTGTTTGTGAAAGACTCAGCCACAGCCAGGAATTGATGACCCACTAATGACCAATTGATGGAAATTTCACAACCAATCTGCTCTCAGACACGAGGCTGCACACAAATGGAAACAGAATTTAATAAACTCTCCAGTCCCTGGGAAGACCCAGTCCCCCAAAGCCCCAGCTCTGGCTGTGAAAACTCTTTTCATGCAAATCCACAATGCCTGGGTGTTTGGGGCATTCCAATGCCAATATGAAATTCCCACTGGAGCTGATTTTAGTGCTCTGACCTCATTCTCAGGTATGAAACTTTTGTATCGCTGCAGATGAGGAAGGCAAGGCTGGGAAGCTCCTCACTCTGTGATCCTGAGGCCTCCCCTGTTTCCCAGCAGAAGTGTTTGAGCTTCCCAGTGTCCTTAATCCAGGCTAAAGCAGAAACCCACCATTCCTACAGAAATATTCCAGAATAAAAGCACTTCCACCTGCGAGGCTGTTGGTGGAGGAGATTTCTGCAGGTACACGAGATGTTCTCAGAACGCTTCACTTCCCGAGAGCTGGATGCAAATTGCAGGAGCCACATTTCCCAAAATCAGCACTAAAAAGTTGAAAATGCATTAGGTGGGAGAGCAAGCCTGGCTGTCAGTGTAATATTTCTATTACAGCAGCAACCCAATTGGAAAAAAACTGCTCATCCTCGCCCAGGATGGAAACAAGCAGAGAAATTCGCTGCTGTGATTCTGGGGACTTGTGACATTTGCAATATTTACGTGTCACACCCAGTTTGTTGTAACAGAGCAATTAAAACTTTCTCTCTGCCTCTGTGAGTGGAGTCAGGTTGTTGCCTGTGATGTGAAGGGTTCGGAGCAGAGCCCAGCCGAGCTCCAGAGCTGCAGCCTCTGCCCCCAAACCTGCGCCTCCCCTTTCTGCTCTTTGTCTCTCAGTCTTTGCCAGAAACCCCCCTTCCCGATTCCCCTGCCCCTTTCCCATGCCTGAAACCCCTCTTTGTGCTGAGCTGAGGGTATTTGGGTTAGCTCAGCTCACAATAAACCCCCCATCCCTCTCACTGCCCGTGGGCATCAGCACTCAGGCGCTGCAGAGTGGGGTAAAACCAACCTGGGGAGGTTTANGGGCCAGCTCTGCTGGAGCTCTGCTGCCTGAGGAATCCCATCAAGATCCTCCCTGTCTTCGCAGGGCTCCAGCTCGTTTGGGGAGGCAGCAGAGAGAGCTGCAGAGATTCCACCTGATCTCGGTAAACAAATTTATATCCTTCATTTTCCTGTGTGGATCTGCCCGTCTAGACACTGAGCTCTGCAGCGCAAAGGCAGGTTAACCAAACAGCTTTAAAAATGCAATTAAAATGCTGCAATTAATAGTATTGGTACATAGATTGAGCTGCATGTTATCAAACAAAAGGGACGACCCGAGGACCTGGAAGTGTT
>VZTR01006580.1:0-109593 GCA_013400775.1 Chaetops frenatus | reverse complement strand
GCAGCGGGGGGGGGTGGGTGTTGAGAGTGTTCTTAAAATCCACAGCACCTCTGCAATAGATTAAACCCAGGGTTCAAGGGTTTGCTGAGGAGACAAACACGTGCAACTCACATTTATCAAGTTATCTGCCAGTACTGCCAATAAAGAATTGAACACAAGTAAATAATAAATAAATAAATAAATAAATAAATAAACGAAGTAATGGAGGGAATGTTGTATGAATGGAAGCAGGATTGTGGGAATGAAGTAAAATGAAGGGAATGTTGTCCGTTTAAGAGCAGAGCACCAATGTTCCCAAGAGGTCCCTGCACAAAACCTCTTTCCCCGGTGTCCTTCCCCTGGCCAGGCTGAACAATCCCCCCCTCTCCTGCTCAGCTGCTGCCTCCCCGATTTTCCTGACAGGTTCTGACCTGTTCTGACCCAAACCCCTCCTCACAGGAGGGGGGGCTGCTCCCCGCAGGAGCAGCTGGACCCGCACATCCCAACGCCACTCCCAAAGGAGCAGAGCTCAGCAGGGACCGGCTCGGTGTCCTCAGCCCGTGACTTCGAGGAGCAGCGACAAAAACCCCCCACGCCAGGCTCCTGCTGCTCCCTGGAGGGCTGGGTTTGTGTGCTCCAGGGCAGGGCTGCGGCAGCTGCAGCGGTGCGAGATGCCTTAAGAGGGCTGTCTAACCACAAAACTCGGCTCTGCATTTCCAGGAGAGCTGCTGAACGATGTTCCCTCTCGCAGGAAACCTCTCCATCCTCAGGGCTGGCTCAGAGACTCTCCAGCCGAGGAGAGGCGGTCCCAGGAGCCTTCTCTGTCACTGTCCCCGCCGGGAGCACCAGAACGCGGAGCTGCCAAGGATTCCCCTGCGGATCTGGGGGTCTCAAAAAAAGCTGCCGGGGGAGGAGCAGCTTCTCACCGGGCAAATGCTGGGAGGAAACGTTTCCCGTGCTCTGAGCCTCACAGCCCGTTCTTTTTCTTTCTTTTCCTTGCTTCCATTATGCCCCTATTTATAACAGTGAGTAACCCCGAATTCCTCCCAAGCACCTGAGACCCCCCCAGGTCATTGGGACAAATGACTTGTGAGGTCCCAGCTCTCTCAGCTCCTCTCTTATTTTAATCCCTATTTTTACAGCACTTTATTCACTTGCTCCATGGTTTGCACTCCCTAAACCCAAGCTCTGAGCAGCCCTGAGGGCTTTGATTTAACAACCTCCAGGGCCCTGACCTGAGCCCTGAGAGGTCACAAAAATCACACCCCCACAGGGATAAATCATGGGATCATTCAGGTTGGAAAGGAACTCCGAGATCATCCAGCCCAACCTTTGACCCTGCTACCCCCCCACCATGGGGTCTCCCATCCCCACTCGATTTTTGGACACTTCCAGGGATGGGGAGTGCCCCCCTGCCCTGTGCAGCCTCCTCCTCCAGGGAGGTGATTTGAACACCTCCAGGTGGCTCCTCCAGCAGGGTGAACACTGGGATTTGTCTGACACTTTGCCAGAGGGAGCTGAAGAGAAATTTCCCTTCTACCCCCATTTGTCCCAGACATTTCCCACTCCCATCCCACAGGGAAAGCTGCAGATCCCAGAGCCTCTGTCCACAGATCAGAAGCCAAAAAAAGAGATAGCAAAGGGTGAGGGAGCACGAAGGAGGCCACGCTGCCAGGATGGTTAAATAAAGTCTTTTTCTTTCTTCTTTCCTTTTTTTAACAGCTCTGTAAAGTGCAAATGTGAAGAAAACCACCCACAGCAAGATGGGTTAAGGAACATTTGTCAATAAGAAAGAGAATAAAAGCAGGCACTAAAACAACAGAAATAATGACTCTGCTTTCCAGATTTTCATTCCAAAATGTCAGGTGCCTCAAGCAGTTATCTGAAAAACCCTTCCCCAGCACAGCACCCCCGTGTTTGCCTCGAATCGTTGGAGTTAACAAATATTCTGTGTGTGAGGGAGAGAGGCTCTGACAGACAGCCCAGAGCTACTGGAGAGCTGGGACTGCCAGCAGGGAATGGAGACCAGAGCACCAGAAATATTACAGCAATCTATCTTCAGCCTGCAAAGAAATATTTCCATTTTCTTCATCTTTCCTTCCCTGTCTAAAGGAGCTGCAGCCTTGAGTTGTCCCTAAAGCAGGGGTTGGTGCTGGGAGCCCCTTGGAAAGTGTCTCTTCCATGGGAATTGTCTCGTCACACTCAGAAATCACCTCGCAGGCTGCTCCTCTTTACCTGCTGGGGCACAGAACAGCCTGGGCTGCTCCTCAGGGGCGCTCACTGTGTCACCACAGGTGTCCCACGAGGGGACATCCCCCGAGCAGTGGGAGGGTGGCCCCACACTCCTGGAGAGAGGCACTGGGACCACTTCTGCTTCCCTTTGCTGCTTTAGGGTTTCCCTCAGTGCCCAAGCCCCAGCTCCAGCCCCAGTCTGCACCTGAGCTGGGGCCTGGGAAGGTTCCAGAAGCAGATCAGCAATGTTTACCCAGGGCCTGCTCCAGAGCCTGCTCCCAGATCTTCTGCTTCCCTTATTGCCCTAAAAATCAACAATATGGGATATATGGAATATCCCATCTGCTCTGCCTCTCATCACTGCTGGTGTGGGGGGAACAATTTCAGCCCTTTTGGGCAATCCCTGCCATCAGCCCAGGGGCTGAGCCCCCCCCCAGGACACCCCAAATAAACCCCCTCAGGCTGATCCAAACAGGAGAGGCAGAGGCAGGGCCAGCCCAGGGCTCGGAAGTGTCACCTGGGAGGGACCAGAGCCAGCAGCACCCAGAGGAGCCACTCCCCTGCCTGGGCCTCAGGAATGCCCATCTCAGGCGGCATTTGATCCCCAAAATTGCTTTTATTCCATTTAACTGCCTTTCCCCATTACCCAGAGGTGTGGGAGGACTCGGAGCTGCGTCACCTTCCAGTCCCTGCCAATAAAGTCCTGATTTGATATGGAGACTCTGCATACCATTAGATTCTAATTTGATATTTAAAACAAGCTTTGGCAGACAGCTGACTCTTTTTGATGCATTTATCTGATTTCTCTCTGCCTTTTTATCCTGAAATATTCACAGGGAATATGTGGTATCACGTTTTTGTTACACACACTGAATCCATATAACTTCCAGTTCCTTTTTCTCTTCCTTTCTAGAATTTGGTAAATATATAAGCATATATTAAAAAAAAAAAAAAAATAGAAAGGCAAATGCCAAGACTGCAAATTGGGTAAAATTCCACCACATGCTACAGAGAGAGAACTCCTAGAGTTTCAATCTTAGATTCTTGATCTTCAACATCTTCAGCCCTGGCTGCTCTTGCAGCTCTTCCTATTCCAACCCCTCATCTCCAACTCCCCTTCCCTTCCCTCCAGGCCTGGCCAAGGCTGGGACAGGGGTGGGATGAGATCATTTTCAAGGTCCCCCCAACTCAAACCAGCCTGGGATCTCTATGATTGCAAAAGAAGGATTTTTGGGGATAAACAGTTCAAGTCTTCTCCTGCCTCTCCCCTTATTTTTGGGCCAAATTCATTTTCAGCCCAGTCTGCCCTCATTTCTCAGCAGCAGAGCCATCCTCACTTTTCCAACAGAAAACCTGGAGCCCCATCCCAGGCGGCCCAGCCCCAGCACAGGGACCCTCCTGGCACCAGCACGGGCTGGCAGCAAAGCTCAGCCCCAGCCACAACTTGTGGCCAGAACTTTTAATTCCAAATGCTTCAGGTTGACATTTCAAGAGGTAACACAACAATTGCTTGTGCTAAATCAATTACTGGTTATCAATATAGCACTTAGTGATGTATAATTAGTATGTAAGAGATATATTTAGCTGTAGATGAGACCAATAATAAGGGCTACATGAGCAATGGCTGTAAAATTACATCTTATGAATACAGGAAACCTGTGAGAAATGCTCCCAGATTTAATTGACATTTAACAAGATAACTACAGCAAGTTAATTAGAAATTATATGCTAAAAATATGAATTAACTTTTAAATAATATTTGAGCTTGCTGCACTCTAACTGTAGTGGCTGGGTTTATGCCACCAAAACACCTAAATGAAATAGTCCTTTCAAATACCATCTCTAATTCATTTCCCACAAACCAAAGCCTGTATTATCAGCTACTCATTCTGAACCCTTTTTGCTATACAGAGCCTGAGTTGATCAGCTTAGTGAAAAGCTTATTTTTATGGTCCTTTCATACTTTTTAAAAATGAGATTTCTCTTACATTCCTTTCAGCAACCCAGAGAAAAGATTCCAGTGCAGCTGTGCCTTCAGCTTTGAACCCAGAACAAAAATGCAAAGTAAGGCACTGACAAGCTTTTAGACTCCCTGCAAGGTGATACATCAGGGATTCTGACAGTGCTAATACAGCCAGAAATTTGGAGAATAAAACAGCCCTGAGCTGGTTCTGCTGTGGCTGGGTGTAATCACAAAGGAAAGCTAATAGCAGGTCCTCAGCACAGCTCTGTTATTTTTAGATCCAGGTAGGGCAGCGCAAAGAGGATGGAAATGTGGCCCAAAAATCAGTTTGCTGCAGGTTCTTGGGGAGGTGTGGGGCCAAAACTCAGCCACAGATCCCTCCTGTGCCTGTTCCAGATCCCTGGGGTCAGAGCCCCCAAACATCCCTGGGGTCAGAGCCCCCAACATCCCTGGCTCTGATCCCAGGGATCTGGAACAGGCACAGGAGGGATCTGAAAGGTGACATCTCTGGGATCAGAGTCCCCCCAGCATCTCTGGGATCAGAGTCCCCCTGACATTCCTGGGATCAGAGTCCCCCAGGGGGATGCTTAGGGGGGTTCTGCTGAAGGGATTTTTCCTGCCATGAGTGCCAGCCACTTGAAACTGATAAATAATGAAGGAACAAAGTGATGGGAAGAGCTTTTCCTGCAGCTGATTGCAAACCCCAGCAGTTCACGTGCTCCTGGCTCCCACTGACCCCCCAGGTGCCCATTCCTGCAGTTGTGTCTCCAGCAAAGCTTTGGGAATCCCACTGCCAGAGAAGAGCAGGGGAGGCAGAGCTGGGAGCTGGAGTTCCCTGGAACACCCTGACAGCTGGGGAGGATCTGTTCACTGCTCCTCCCCAAACTCTCCCTCAGGAGTCATGATGGATTCTTTCAGGACAATGGGGTTTTCTCCTAAGAGCCATGAGGAAGCTTTAGATGTTTTGCTGAGCTTCTCTGTAAAACATACTTTAAAGAAGATAAAGTAGGTGTTTATATGAGCTCCCCTTCTGTAAAAAAATATTTAAAGAAGATGAAGTACATTATTATATGGGTTCCCCTTTTCACTTTTACTTGGTCAGTAGATTAGTCAAGATTGATTTTTCTGCATGAGAGGGAAAGGCCTAAGGTTAAAAGATAAAAGGGTAGATTCCTTTTAAAATGTAATTTAGATTTTTCTGGTATTACCTCCAGTATCATCACAAAATCACTTCAATTTTCCAGGAGCACCTGAGCCCTGCTGTACAGCTGCAGGGAAGCAGGAAAGGTTTCCTCTGGCAAATGGAACAGCTGAGGAGCTGCAGGACCTGCCCTGTGTGGGGTCCCTGCCTGGGGCCACACGAGGGACACCAGTGACAAAATTTCTGCTGCATTTCTTTCCTTTTGCTGCAGTTGGTGCAGGTTTAGAATTGAAGTTTTCAGAGCTCATGTCTAAAAATGTCATCCTGGGGGTGAGGGCTGGGCCTTTAGGGTGGGTACTGGGGAAAGGCTTCCCCCAGAGGGTGCTGGGCACTGCCCAGGCTCCCCAGGGCACGGGCACGACCCCAGCGCTGCCAGGGATGCCCAGGGCGGGATTTTGGGGTGTTGGAATTGACCCTTGTGGGTCCCTCCCAGCTCAGGGCATTCCAGGATTCCAGGGTCAGGACTCTCTCCCCAGTCCCTGCTTTTATAAACTGATCAAAGCTCAGAGCTGCGGAGAGGATTCCAGGTTTGAGCTGCTGTTACCAACAACAATAAATTAGGGGTGGAAGAGGCTGGAGATGTGGAACTCCCATCACTGCAGGGTCAGGGCTCAGCCTTTGGTCTGAGCTCCGTTTGGGAACTTCCTCACCAACCTTCTCCTCATGAGTGCTCTTGCTGGAGAGCAGATCAGAGCAAACACGGGTTGTGTACCTGGAGTTGTGCTTTTGTCGGGAAAGGCATCTCTGTACCACATGTCACAGTGGGCTGGCTGAGTGACTGGATTATTCACCAAGAATAATTGAGCTGATACGTTTCAGCATTTTTCTTTGAATAAATTATTTGCAAATAAACATTTTCATTATTCGGCCACCTCTGATGTTCCATTAGCATTCAGTGAATTATTTATTCAGCAGCTTTTCCCATCAATCACTGAATAAATTATTCGCAAATAAATTATTCTACCAGCTTTTGCTTTAAAGATGTCCCTTGGAGAACAATAGCTTCCCAGAATAGCAAACAGGCAAAGGGAGCAATTTAAAAGGCCTGATCCTCATCTCAGTTGTCCTGGTGCAAATCTGGAGGATTATCATGGAAATTCCTGGCCTTTTTCCACGTTTCCACGACTGTGAGTCAGATTGTGGTGCCACAGAGCTCCTCTCTGCCAAAGCCAGCACAGAGAGGCTCAAAACCAAGCTTTGCCCATATCCTAAGAGGCAGCTCCATTCCCAGCTCAGAAATGGAGCTGGATTTGAGTGATCTGTCATCAAACCAAGGGCTCAGGTCCCAGGAATATCCCGGCAGAGACGGGGACCTGGCAGCGGCCCAGCCCTGCTCCTCTCCCTCCCTCCCAGCCAGGCAGCTCCCTCAGCACACCTTGGGTGTGGAATAAATGCAAATCTCCTCCGAGCACCGAGCCCAGCCCAGGAACTGTTTGTGCCTGGGCCAAGGAGGATGAAAGCCTGTTAGAAGTAAATGAAGGCTCCATTTATGCCAATTTTAAGGCATAATTGAGGTGCAGCGCAGGGGAATTGGCTGAACTCCTCTGTCCTTCTGACGAGAAAGAGCCGCTTTTGTTTGGCGGCACAAAAAGTGCCCCTCATTAAACCAGGCATCTTTATCAAAGCCCAGGCAGGATTTATCACCTCCCCCAGATGGTGGGGCCTTCAGAGAGGGGCAGAGAGGAGCTGGGGGTGCAGGGGAGAGAGGCCTTGCCTGCAGAGGGCTCAGGATCAAAGCTCCTGATCCTCAGGTGGCACCAGCCCTACCTGCTGCTATCACTGCCATAAATAATTGTTAATTTGCACAAAATGAACGAGTCAGACACAAAGTAATTGTAGGAGGGGGGACAACCCAACAATGACATTAAGATCTGTAATTGACTTAATACCAGACGCTCTTCCCCCGGTGAAGCTCTCCTCATCCTCGGAGTAATTGTGTAATGACATTTATGGGGAATAGACTTGTGACATTATAAATGACACTTATGTCAGGATTGTCAGGCTGTGACAGGCTCAGAGACAGCTCCAGTGAGAAATTAATCACTTCTGAGGCTTGAAAGTTGCTCATTTATCGCTGCCAAATAACATCTTGCAAAAACAAGCTCTTGCAATGAAATGCAAGCTCCCAGCCACCTCACCCTCCCAAGATGTGTTTTCTCCCCGTGGAAAACCTTCCTGGAGAGCCTGCAGGAATGGGGCCCTCACTCTGCATGGTCAGCCTGCTCCAAGGACACAGATATTGCCACCTTCTCCTTTTCTCCTCCTCTCAACATCACAGCACCTTTTAGGAGCTCTTTATGGAGCACCCACCTCTGTGAGTCTGCACAGATTCCCACCTCTGGGTTCCACATTTCCAGGGGTGCAGGTCGTGAAAGGGTTAAATTATTTACTGGGGAGAAAAGGACGTTTTGAAATGCACTGTACATAATGAATATCACAAAAAACAGAACAGAAAACCTTCTCCAGATCAGTGTAGGGGCTATTATTAGACTATCAAACTGTCATTTTTCAAAGCATTTCAATTGTCACCATTTTTTCTAATGGCTTCTAAAGCATTATCTAATGCCTGGGCCAAAAACCTGCAGAGGATCAAAGCATGTTGGAAAGCAGCAGTCAGCCTGCATGACAAATAAGTGTTTGCAGGCTAAACTCTTCCCATCCATTTGCCTTCCAAAATATTTGTGAACTTCAAACCAAGATGACTTTATTTGTGTTCTAGGGTTTGTTTTCAGAAGATTCAGGTGTCCTTAGGATTTGGCTTTCTCTTTTTTCATGGTATGGGAACATTTAAGGGAAAGGCTGACCCAGCTGTGGTCCTGCTGCAGTTTTGGTGTAGCTGCCATGACCCTGCAGGTCCTGTGGGCAAACTGGGGGGAGGTGGAGAGCTCCAAAAAAACTCCTGGAGGTGGAGGGTGAGGGAGGGAGCAGCTGGAGAATAGAGAGGCAAAAAGCAGAATATCTGGTGGAGGCTGCAGGGAATGTCCTGTAGAGTTCTGCACACTCAGAACCTTTGTGGTTTTGTGTTCCAAGGCTCAGAAATGTCTGGGGGTGCCTGAGCTGGTGGTGGCTGTCCCCAGCTCTGCCCTCACCTGGACACCACCTGGTGGCTCCTCCCCAGGACAGCCAGGGACACAGCAGGGACATGCCAGCCCTGCTGGGATCTCCCTCCTCCCACGCCTTTCCCAGACCACGCTGTTGTCTCCTTGTTCTGGATTTCCAGAGGAATTCCAGCAGGAATCCCTGCCCTGGCTCTGGGGGCTGTGTCCCCCTCCTCGGGCTGTGTCCCCACTGCTGTCCCCAGTGTCCCAGCCCAGCAGGGACCCACAGTCCCTCTCCCAAAGCAGCCAAGAGGAGGCTGCTGGTGGAACATTTGTGATTCCCAGCCCCAATGACAATGGAATTCACCAAGTGCTTCAGTCCAGCCGAGTGTGGCAGCAGCAGCCTAATTGCACAGCCTAATTGCACAGCCTGATTAAATTCCATTCATTTCTGGGTGGAGGTTCATGAGCAGAGGTGAAGAGCAATGATACGAGCGAGGCACGGAGTCACACGGGCTTGTTAGACCCAGGACTCCTGTCCAGGTGCAAAATGAGTTATTCTGTTCCTGAAATGTCACAGAGTTTGCCTGTGTTTAATCTGGGGCTGGTTTGTGCACAGGGAAGAGCAAACAGGAGCTGCTCAAAGGGCAAACGACAGCCCCGGCTGCAGAAAGGAGGAAAAATCTGGGTTTCCTCAAACCCACCACTTCCCATGGACAAAAGCACTGCTCTAAACCCAACTTTATTGTTGCTGGGTGGCTCAGGGAGTTATTGAGCAGTGAGAAAGAATTGATGGGAAGAGGATTCCCAAAGCTGCTCCCTCTGCCTGTATCCACGAGCTGCCTCTGATGGGAATAGAGCCCAAATTCCCTGCCTGCCACCCACCTCCAGAAAGCCACTCTGCAAACTCAGCCAGGTTTTGCTGAGGTTTTCCTCAGTGAACAAGTGGTTGGAACTCAGCTTTGCATTATGGGTGTTCAGAGGCAGAAAAGAAAAAAGAAATAAAACAGATTGCAGGCTTAGAGATTTTTCTGAAATCGTAAACAAAAAGGGGAGAAATGCAAGGAGAGGATGTGTAAGTTTATGGCCTGTGAAATTGAATTGCCTTTTTTTAGAGGTCCTTGCCTTTGGATGGACAGGGAGAGGGTTTGGCATCCTGTGGGAGATGGGGATAAAGGCTCCCAGCACAAGGGGAAGGGGTTGCCCTGTCTGATCAGGGCTGCAAATTGCCAGGAGCTCAGCTGGATTCCAGAGCCAGCCCTCGTTTATTTGGAGCCCACGGAAGGGAATCCCAGACTGGTCTGGGTTGGAAGGGACCTCAAAGCCCATCCCACCCCACCCCTGCCCAGGGCTGGGAACCTCCCCCATCCCAGGATGCTCAGACTCGGGGAAGTTTCAGGAATTGTAATCCCAGCAGGAACGTGCCTTGCTTCATAGATCACCAGCAACACAGAGCCATAAATACAGCAAGGCAAAGAGCCAAAATCCATGTCCTAAATCACCAGAGAGGCAGGGAAAACAGGGCAGGGGAAGGAAGAACCTTGAAGTGATTGGAAAGCGTTGCATTATCCCTCCAGCACGGCTCAATCCCAGCTCTCCTTCCTTAATGTAAATTGTTCTCTGCCTTGGCCTGTCAGGAATTGACAGGGAGTCTGTCTGACATGGAGGTATCTGGATTTTGCAGGAGAAAACCAATGTAATTTGATGGAGCTGGGGCTAGGGATAAAGCAAGAGAGACAGCAACCAAGTTTTATCACCTAATGGGGTTTTCAAAAGTCCTGGACCCAAATGCTGCCTTTTTCCAGTCAGGGCTGAGGTCCCAGTTCATCACCTCAGCACATCCCAGCACATCCCAGGCCATGGCCCTGCCCAGCCCGTGGTTTACAGCTGGATGATGTGGAAAGGAAGGATGCAGGGGATGCTGAATCTGCTCTATCCCCTCAGGAATTTACTCCAGAGCTCTGATCTTGTTTAAAAGTGTCTCTTCTTTCCAAGTTATTTTTTCCTAACCTCACCATTCAGACATGAGCTCTCACTGCATCTTTTTTTCAAGGCATTGAGGGAGATTTAAAACCCACCTGTCTTCTTGTCACTGTGCCCTTTGGACCTGGCAGAGGAGGGAAGAGCTGCACAAGAGCAGAGATTTTGCCAGCAGCATTCAGGGCAAAGTACAGCCAAGCTGAGCCCAACTGGGTTTCTAAACCCTTTCATGAGAGTAAAGGCAGAGCCAAGCTTTAAAAATCCTGAGGGGTAAAACACAGAGCCCTGGAGTTGTGTGTGAGATCATCAGAGAAACCCCTGGGGGAAGGAGGCTCTCAGCACATTTCAAGTCTGGACATTTCTGTCCCCTGGTGCCTGCTGGGTCCTGTAGCACTGGAGTCCAATAAATTGAATTAAGTGATGCACTGAGAATGAGGCAGAAACTTCCTGGAGACCGAACTTCAGGAAGACTTCACTGAACTTTTAGGAATCCTGCGATCTCATTTAGACAATCAATGGCTTTGTTTATCAATTCAAGCCCTCTAATGGGAGGGGAGCAGGGAAAAACACACATTCACCCCTGGGGAGTTTGGAGGGGTAACTGAACAGGATTTTTGAGCTGGGGCAGGAGGGGAAGGGTTTGTGTTTAAAATGGGATCTAAACCAGAAAATAACAATGGCCACAGCATCCCATAAATGCAGCAGGAGAATAAAAAGCATTTTTAATGTCAAAAAGCATCTTTTAATATAAAAAAGGCCACAGTTCCCTTTGAGTGCAAAGGGCTGGTGACAAAGGCACGAATCTGAGGATGCAGGTGGGCACTGGGGGGAAGGACAAAGGCAGGCTCTGATTCTCATGCAAAGCCCCTGCACTTTCCAGCCCTTGAAAATTCAATACTTTCAAGATTCTGGCTGGAGTTCTTAAGTGCTGAGAAAGGCAAAGGAGTAATCAGGATAAGTGGGGTTGGCTTTCAGCAGGTGAGAGGAGGGATGGGCTGCAGGGATGGGGATGCTGGAGGGGCCTGGACCCCCTGTGCCCTCTCCCCCTCCCCAGCAGCTCTGGGACCCTCCCAGAGCCCCCTCTTGCCCTGCCAGGACCCTGCTGCCTCGGGGGCAGGAGGAGAAGGGGAAGAGCCCCTTCCCCAACCCAGCAGCTGCCAGAAAAGCCGGGATAAAAGCGGAGCAGGGAATTCCAAGGGCACCAGTCCCAAAGGGAGGCAGAGCTGGGAGCAGCAGGTCCCCAGTGCTGAGCTCTCACACCTCCAGTGACACCTGCACCACTCCCCACTTCCATGGGATTTCCCTCTCCCAGGCCAAGGGGACCCAGAAAGGCTCTCACTCACCCCAAAGCTGCCTCACCCCACTGTCACCGTGCAAAACCCCACGATTTCACCAAAATTTTCACAGAGGAAATGAGCTCTGTGCCCTGGTGCCTGTTCCCAGGTCAGGATCTTCATTCCTGCTCAGATTTGCAGCTGGAATTTTCAGATGTGTGAGAGCTGCCAGCACCCAAAGCATAGCAGGAACAGAGTTAACTCATTTATGTGTTTTAAAACTTGTAGCAATAATAATCATTATCATTACAGAGCACTGTAAGTGCTAACAATAATCAGAATAATAACTATTACTGCCAGCAGCTCTCATGATTATTACTATTATTACTTCCTACAGTATTAGGGATCAATTCAGCTGGGAGACAAATGAGCACCAGGCTGGGGAGGGAAGTGGGAAGGCTAAAGACAAAAAGGGAATGCTGGAACAAACAATCCAATTCCCTTCTTTTTTGGCAACACATGATAAAGGATATCCAGCTGTCCTAGCTCCAAGGAGGGGCATTAATGTATCACCTACCACACTTGAAAAGCTCACAAAAATCCTCTCATATTTTTTAATCATCCCACATTTTAGACCTTTAAAATACAAATACGGATTTCAAACATATCAGGGGAACAAATTAACTCGGAAAAGCGGCCGTGCTTTCCAAGGTTGCACCTGCCATGAGATTGCTCCAAGTTTGCATTTTCCCCGAGTCTCTGGTGTGTCATTAGAGCAGATTGATCGCCCTCCTCTCCCAGCAACTCCCCCATTAGAGGGTTATTGTATGGAAATTAATGGCAGGCCTGAAACATTTCTTTTGCAGCTGCAGTAGTAGAAGTCAGTTTTGATTAAGCACTCGAAGCCCGGCAGACTGGGGTGATCTCTTTGCTTTAGTTCCCTCTTTTATTATCACTGGTGTCAAGTTTTGTTACTTTAGCCATTCCCCTGGTACTCCCACTGCCTCCTCGGGTAATAATGGGGGTAATTTTTTTTATGTGCACATCTATTTATTTTAAATATGTACAGGCTGATCCTTGGCTGTGTAAAATCCCTTTCCACCACCCTTGCCAGAGCCCTGGGAATCATTCCTGGGAATCAGAGGCTGAGTGGGCAGGGCTGGAATTGGATCTCAGGAGAGTGGCTGTGTCTGCCCAGTTACCCCAGGAATGGTTCTGTCCCAGGAATGGTTCTGTCCCAGGAGCTGTTCTATCCCAGGAGTTGCTCTATCCCAGTTGTTCTATCCCAGGAGCTGTTCTATCCCAGTTGCTCTATCCCAGTTATTCTATCCCAGTTATTCTATCCCAGTTGCTCTATCCCAGTTGTTCTATCCCAGGAGCTGTTCTATCCCAGTTGCTCTATCCCAGTTGTTCTATCCCAGTTGCTCTATCCCAGTTGCTCTATCCCAGTTGTTCTATCCCAGGAGTTGCTCTCTCTGCTGCCCAGGCAGGGCAGGGCAATCTGGGGACTGGGATGGGAACAGAGCTGCAAACTGGGACCAGGCTCCAAACTGGTGGGGCTGTTCCCCTCCCTGCCCTCCCAGGAAATGTCAGAGAGAGCTCCAACAGCTGTGCTGGGCAGAAAGGAGAGAGGGAACACACAGGGCACACCAGGCAGGGACTGGAGCTGTTTGGGTGCCAGCCTGGGCTGGCAGCTCGGGGGCAGTGACAGAGCTGGGGGCACAGCAGAGGGGCTGGGGCAGGGCTGGGCTGTCCCCAGGGCAGTCACAGAGCCCAGAGCCATGGGAGCTGCAGGGCAGGAGCTGGGGGATGCAGGTGGCTCTGGCTCTGTGCCTCGGCATCCCCAGCCCAGCCCCTCTCTGCGCAGGCTCTGCTGTGCCCGGTGTAAAGCTGGGATTTCATTAAACCAGAGCAGCAGAGGAGGCCCTTCCCAGCTCCCCTCCTTACCAGGACCTGCCCTGGACTAATTCAGAAAATAAAGAGAGCTTTTTTTTCCCTTCTAAGCATACGCTGATGTCTGAAACACAATTCCAGCACTGCACCTCCCCTTTTGGGATGTGGCCATCGTGTGGCTCCTTCCAGCAGAGCCACCCCAGGCAGGGCTTTCCAGGCATTGCTGATAAAACTTCTACACTTAATGACAAAGCACTGAGCTGCAACTGCCCATTTATCTTATTAAATAGTCCCGGAACAGCTCTGAAAAATGTATTTAACACAGAGATATCTATTAATTAATAAGCACATTAGTCAGCAATCAATACTGGGTTGATGATATTGTTTAAATTATGCATGGATAATAAGGATCTGGTTCTGCCTCCCTCATCTGTTTTAAGGCATATATTGAAAATGAGTAGTGCAGAAAGGCTTTGCATTTTAAAAACGTTTGATTAAAATTATTTTTAAATAGACTAATCCTATGAACATATTATACTGCATGAAATTAGCCCTGAGCACAGTCAGTTTATCACCTCGGTCTCTTCACAGCCCATTGATTAAGCAGACACTGGGAGCAGCCTGTTCCTTTCTGTGCGTTTGTATTTGATTGTGGGGGCATTGTTGTGTTTGAAAGGCCTGAGCAGGGCACTCCTGGCAGCTCTTTTCTCAAATGCTGCAGCTGATCCTGATCCTGAGCCCCCACTGCCACCGCTATTTCCTGGGGGGACAGCAGTGATCTCAAAACAAACACCCCAGGATGTCCTGGCCCAGTCCCACTGGACACACCTGGCTCTTTCTCTGGATGTCCCAATTTGCTTCTTGTCAGAAATGGGAATAACTTAATAAAAGTGAAGAAATTCAACAGAATTATCCTGGCATTTGCTTTGCTGCCACATCTGTGGTTTAATAGAGCTGAAATTCTCAGCCTGGACATTCTCAAAGTGGATTAAAAAGTATTTGTTTTACGTTCAGAAGCTGTCTGTGTAGGGATAAAGTTAATAGATTATTATATTTAACCTACTAATATTTATATTAATATGTTTAAGTGATTTTAAATTAATTCCAGCCATTTACACAAGCAGTTTTACCTGGATAGTTTTAAGTAAATTGGCTGAAACTCATTTACCTGAGTGTACACAAGCCCCAGAGCCAACAGATTTGCTTTAAATCATCCCTCTGAACACCCCCTGTCCTCCCTTCCTGCACAGGCACCTGAAGGAGCTTGGCCAGCTCCAGGTGGTTCTCCACAGCCACCAATCCTCCTCTGGCTGGGTTTCCTGCAGCTCCTGCTCCCTTGGGATCAGGGTGGGACTGTGGGTTTGGCTCTGCCTGACCCCAAAATGCAAAGCCAACCCCAGTCTGTGGCAGGAGGGCTCTCCCAGAGCCACAGGAATGAGGGAATAAATTGATTTTCCCAGCCATGCCACGAGTCTGGATCGCTGAGGAATCCAGGTGGGAATTTTCTCTGGTTGAACCACTGGGTTTGAGTGGTTGGAGAGGAAGCTCAGCTGGGAGTGCACCTCCCTGCCTGGGCTGATGGATCTGATCCCAACAACAGCCTGGACACCCCTGGACACCGGGATGGACACTGGGATGGACACCGGGATGGACCCTGGGATGGACACTGGGATGGACACCGGGATGGATACCAGGATGGACACTGGGATGGACACTGGGATGGACACTGGGATGGACAGCAGCCCAGGAGCCCCAGCACACAGAGCTGGTGCTGGGCACAGCCTGGATTTGCCTGATCAGCTCTGAAACCTCGCAGACAAAACCTCACAGCCCCAGAGGATGCTCCAACCTCTGGGGTACAAACAGAGCACTGAGCTCTCAGAGCTGGATCTCCAAATCAGCTTCAAGGTCTCCACACGTTGCTTCCTTAATGATGTGAAACATAACAGCCTCAGTGTAATAAAGATGAATTACTTTTTAATCAAATAATAAAACCCTGGTAAATACTCAAGGTTTATCACTTAATTTATCCCCAGTGCTGGGAAAGACAGGAAAAAACCTTCAGTGCTGCTTGGTTCTCAATACTGTCAGTGCTTAGGTTTGAGTGACCCCGTGCCTCATTTCCCAGGACAGGCAGGGCTGTAACTCCATCAGTGCTACAAATCTGTCCTTTAGCACTTCTGCCAGGATGGAAGATCTTCCCAGGGACCTGCAGCAGGCCCATGGCAACAACTTTGGCAGAGGGCTGGATAATGAAGTATTTCATTATTAAATCAAGAGATTTTAGGAATGTCATAACTTAGAAATCGGTTCTTCTACAGCACACCAGCACAATATTTTGTTTATTCCTCATCCACTGATTGCACCCTGCCTGCAGCTCTCCTTTCCCTGGTTTTTGGCCACCTTGGCAGCCCTTTGGAGTGGCCACAGAGATAAATTGCAGTCTCTCCCCAGGGTGGGATGGGGAGGGCAGGGCTCACATCCCCTGAGTGCCCGATGGGCTGAGCCCTGCAATTGGTGTTACCCAAGAAAACGCTGATGTTCCTCATCAGGAATTCTGGAAAGAGGAGGATTTTCATTCCAGGAGGAAATGAAGTGCAGCTGATCAGTGCCACGCTGGCTCTTAGGCAAAGGCACCAAGGGAAAGCCAAGGCAGATGTGCAGTGAAAAGTTTCCCTGCACCCAAAGCTCACTGAGACAAATCAATAGATACCAGCAGGGAACTTGGTGCCTCCTAAAAACACCAGAAAGGAAATATGAATTGAGCAAAGGTAGGCCTGTTCACCTGTCAGAAAATTCTGTTTATTCTCAGGCTTTGAAAGTAAACTGCAAACCCCCTCAGCCCTGGAACTGATTGAAAATAATTTTTCCCTTGCTGTGTTAAGCAAACAGGAAAGTTCCGTGTGGCAGCACGAATGGTGTCTGTAATGGCTTGCTAAGATCCTGCTAATTAAAAAAAATAATCTCATTTGAAGATAGATAATGGATTCAGCATTTCTACAAAGTATTAGGAAGGCAACATTATCTGAACTTGGGGCCTGGGTGATTACAGTGCAATTAGTTGTGATTCAATTCACTGAAGAAAAATGCACCGAGGACTGGCAAGGAAATAAATGCCCTGGAATTGTGCTACCAACTGCTTTGATTTTGTCTTCAGTGCAGATGTTGATGCTGCCACGAGGCTTTAATTGCAGCCCCCATTTCCCATCCCTGGGATTTCAGTGGCAATCCCGAGCTCCTTCAGCTTTCCAGGAGGGGACTCTCTATTCCTATGAGAATATCCCCGAATTTCAGGGCGGGGTTCCCACGATAAAGCTCCAGAACAGCCCGAGGCGAGCGAGGAGCAAAGGAAAGCAGCGGCGGGTTGGGACCAGCGCTCAGATCTGCTTTCGCTCCCCTCAGAGAGCCGAAGGAACGGCGGTGAAGGGGCAGGAGCGGGGCTGGGGCGCTCCCGGAGCTCCACTAGAGGTCTGTCTGCGCTCAGCATCCCCGAGCCGGCCTGGCCAATTCCCAGGATTCACTGAATGCCCAGGCTGGAAGTGACCCTCAGGATCATCGAGTCCAACCCATAAAAAAACCAGAAAAACTTTCCTATTATTGAAGTGGTATCATGTGTTCTATTGTATCCTATCCAATCGCTTCTTTTAAAATATTTATATACAATTTTCAAATAAGTAGCATAAAAAGAAAGCACTACTTTTTGTGTCCTGATCTTTGAGATTCTGTTACAATTTCAGGTAAGCTTGTACCTCAAAAATGGAACTGCAATGTTGCAAGTTCAATACAAGATAGAAAGACATTACACATAATTCTGAATACAATATTAAGCTTTTTAATACCCCTGTTACCTTTTAACTAATTTTTGAAATGTTCAGAGTTTTTTTTCTTCAGTTCTGAGAGTGTAGTTCATAAGTTTACAATAGAGACAAGAAGAATTTTTTTTAACTACCACACCATTTTTAAGGCATCTTAGGTCATCTTAGATCAATTATTCAATGTCCAAGTGCATGTGTACATCCTGTCAATTTTTTCCTGCAAAATAACACAGCTAATGAGAATTTGGCTTTCTTTCTCTGCTTGCTGAGAACTAGTTTAAGTGGAATATTTTTGAATTAGAGCTAGTAACTCCATTTTTTAATCTAAGTTTTGTGTGCACTTAAAAACTGGTCCAAGTTAACTTATTCCTCCAGAACCATCTGAGAAAGCCCCTCCTGATTTTGACTGGCTCAGTTAAAGGTGTTTGTATTTACCCTCCCATCCCCTCTGCCCAGCGGCACCTGCGGGCTCCCCACGCCCCGGTTCCATTTCCCTGTCAGCTCCATCTCCTGGGATAAAGCTTGGATCCCATTCTGCCTCCATTTCCCTGTCAGCAGCTGCATCTCCCGGGATAAAGCCCAGACCCCGCTCTGGTTCCATTTCCCTGTCAGCTCCATCTCCTGGGATAAAGCTTGGATCCCATTCTGCCTCCATTTCCCTGTCAGCAGCTGCATCTCCCGGGATAAAGCCCAGACCCCGCTCTGGTTCCATTTCCCTGTCAGCAGCTCCATCTCCCGGGATAAAAGCCCAGACCCTGCTCCGGCTCCCGGATGTGCCGGGTGGGCTCCGGGGCACCTCAGGGTGGGTGGCCGGGCTGGCCCCGGGGCTGCTCTTGGAAGTTCTTCTATTTATGGAAATCATCCCTCCTTTCATTTCTCTTAATGAAAGCACCCCGAGCGATCGGGCTCCCGATTCCAGGAGATGAAAGGGATTTTGGGAGGCACGCAGGGGCCAAAGCCAGGAGCCTAAATCTGAACTGAGCATTTGGTGGGAAGAGACCACGGGAGATTCAAATCCAGGCAGGGATTCAGCACCATCCCAGCTAAATCCTGAACTCGGGTTCCTGCAGAGGAGTTAAACCTGCACAAAATAACACATCCCGGAGTTTATTTCTGTTTCCACTACTGGCCAAAACCATGATTCATTAAAAAAACAGCTAAAAATGACAATGCAAACTACACTCCACTTTCCTGATTTATCCAGTTCTAAACTAATTCAAATATTGATCTGAAAGGCATGTTTTTCATTTCACAGGAAACAATGTGAGACGAAAGTCTCCTGGCATCACAGAAGTGCTCCTCAGAGCAGTAAAAACATACAAAGATTGAGCAGACCAATCCCACTCCTGTGCTGCTACAAGGCTTACAGGGGATGCACTCGTGGAAGGGATATTTGGGGTTTTGTGGGTGAGCCCATCCCTCAGAACCTCGGTACAGACTCCGTTCCACGTCATTGTCTGCTCTGGCACCAGGAATGTTCTGATCTCATCCTCGGCATGGCAAACCCAGACCCAGCACTGGCAGGCACTGGGTTTGTGCCAGCCAAGTGTGGTCAGCTCAGCTCCCAGCCCTGGGCCACTCTGCCTCCCCAGAGGCCACCCCAGGCAAAGCCACTGGAAAATGGCAAAAAGCAGCTCTGGAGGTGATTTCCTATTTGTGTTCTCCAGGTGGCACCAGAAATACCCAACTCTGATGTCTGGACAATGCAAGTGAAGAGCTCATTGATGTTTAATTCCCTTTATGCCCCAACAGGGTGCTCCCCAATGATCTCTTCGCTTGCAGGAGCTGCTTTTTATCCCTCCAAGTTGTACAGACCCCCCCCATTTGTCACTGTGACAGTTCCAGTGCCTCTCTGATCACACTGATGTCACCCCAGGTCTGTTACACCACCAGCAGTGGATTAAATGTAAAATAAAATCCATAGAAACCTACAGGAGTTGACTCAGTCCTGTGAATTCCAACTGCATTTCAAAAGGAGCCAAGCTGCTCTTGGCAGAAGCAGCAGAAGTCACCCCCTGTGAGGGGCTCATCAGCACAGACAACACAGGAGATCTTTTCACTCTCTGTTCCTTATCAGCCACTGACTGACTTTCCCCAGGGTCCCCTGGAAAACACCACATGAAAATATCCCGTGGTTCCAGCTGGCCAGAGAGGTACTGGAGCAGGGAAATGAATCTGCTGAGCTAATGAAGCTCAGCTCAGGGCTGGGTAAACACTGCAGGAAAGGATCTGCAAACATTTGTTCAAGTGAAGGCTTGGAATGGGTTCCAGTGGCCCCCACGAGTCCCAGCATCTCCCAGACCTCTCCTGGAGCCCTTGCACAAAGGGGCTGGTGTTGAAAAGAGCATCCAGACAAAGCACCACGAATGCACAGGCAAATACATGCTCAGATCTGAGCAGCTACACAAATATTTCCTCTGATGAGTAATGGCAGCCATGGCTCTCTCGTGCTGTTTGTGAACTGGGAGTCCCCTGCCTGCAAGTCCAGAATGCCCCAAAGAACACAGAAAGAGGAAAGGCACTGGGCTGTGGCAGAGCTGTTCTGGCAGGATTTGTTAATATTTCTACTAAGATTCAACCCAACATCATTCACCTGGTTAGAAATTCACTGAACTATCTTTGGGAGCTATTCCTGGTATTGCCCCGTTTATCCAAAAGGCTCTGAAGCCCTCTCTGCAGGAACCTGGGCATCCCAGGGCTCCTGCAAACACCTCTCAGTAATTTCCTGATTATCCCAGCTCCAACAAAGCCACTATTCCTCCAGCAACTCAACCTGAGCAGAGGATGGACCGAGCTGCTGCGACACCCAAGTGGGGCAGCTGCTCCTGTGTGAGCAGGGCAGGTGAGAGCTGCAGGTGAGGATGTCACCAGGGCACTCCTGAGGAGGCAGCACAGCAGGAGGGGTGGGAGGGGAGCCTGGAGGCCCCACGATGGCTGAGGTCAGAAGAAGATGCACTCCTCACTGGGGAAGGGTTTCTGGCAATTGCCCACCCCAAATCAAGCTCCCACTGGCTCAGGAAAGCAGACACTGAGCCAGGAGCCTCTGACAAGCTGGAGCTTGAAGGCTCAGAAAACAACGCCCTGACAACTTTTGTATTTGCATAAACATTATTTAATCAGTTCTGTGCCATCTCATTTCTACTGGAGGCTGTGCCCAGACAATTTCCAAAAATGAGTTTAAATGCTTGTAATTCTGGTGGGAAGAGCTTTCCTTGTGACACTTCCTGGAGGCGAAGTGTGCTGGAGGAGAGGCCAGGCAGGGACAAGGAGCAGAAATGTCCCTGTGCTGGCTCAGACAGACCCCTGCACTGGGCTGCCAGTTCAGCCCACACAGCCCAGGGAGTTTAGCAAAGACTCTGCTGGGGGATGCTCCTCCAGCAGCTTCCACTCCAGCATTTGGAGGCTGCTAACTCATTTCTGAGACATCAAAATGACACGTTGTGAGTTGAACTGATCCCAGTTCTGAGCAAGCAAAGAAGCCCTGTGCTTTCTCCAGGGCTCCTGCTGAAAGTGTCTCCAGAACACCCCTGCACATTCCACCTGTGACACGTCTTTCCTTGAAGGAACAGACCTTCCTGGCTTCCTCTGGCTTGGTCTTTGGAATGGGAAAGCTTGCTCAGAGGAACTCCAAGCCTTTGAAGATAATTCATACATTGGTCAACAACTGTAATAATGCAGCTAAAATTGCAGTGTGCTCCAAGCACTGAACATTAAAGCCTCTGCATTTTATAAAACGAATAAATCAGCCATGGTGAGTGCTCAGCTGCTGGCTGGATGCAGATGATGGGAGCAGCTCCACGTCCCCGAGTGGCAGCAGGGTTATGCACTGGGAGTCACTCTGCCTCCCAAAATCACAGATTTGGCAGCGGCTGCTCGGGCTGTTCAGTGCTCAAACACTGACCCAGAGCTGTTTATCACCAGAGCCTGATGCAGAGTGGCCTCCTCTCCCTCTCTGCCTCTCTGTCCCTCTTGTTTCTGCCTCTGAACTGTTTTATTGCTACTGACAGGAGGGATTTCTCCTGCAGCCACGCATTGCTGGTGATGTGCTCAGAGAAACAAACCCTGCCTTGAAAAACAAACCATGTCTGTGCTCTCAAACACAAAATCAGAGGGGTCTCCCTGACTTCAGCTGAGTTAGCAAACAGATCTGCAAAGGCTCTCACCAGCTGAAGGGTAACAGCCAGGCTCCTAAGGACAGGAGGTCACTGCTCACATTTTCATGGTGTGTCTGCTCTGTTCTCATGAGAATCCAGGAGCTGCCTCCTCCCACCAGCCTGAAAAGCCCTGCAAAAGCAGCACAAGCTGGGGCCAGTTTTCAGCTTTACCCTTTGCAATAGTCATAATATTGTACCCATAAAATTTAGGGAGATGTAGGGTTTTTTCTTGAACAGAGGACGAGCCCTGTGTCCCAGCTGCTGATTTAGGTCCTACAGAACCAGAGAGCTGCCCTGGTTCGTGTTCCTGGCAGGACTCAGCAGCACATTTGTGACTTCTCCACTCTTCTAACATGGAGAAAGAGGCAAAAAAAGGGAAATTACACAACTTCTCAGGTTCTTAGGTTGTTCTCTTGGACAATTTTTCCATTTTCTTGAAGTGGAATGGCTCTCAGATTCCATTTGGGCACACAAGTAATGGTTGCTCTGTGCAGTTGAGTTCAACCGTTTGAAGCAGCCCAAGTTCCTCAGCTCAACACCCCACCAAAAAAAAAAAAAAAAAAAAAAAAAAAAAAAAAAAAAAAAAAAAAGCCTGGGGAGGGGACAAACAGCAGCAGGACTGTCCCTGCAGCTCTGACCCGGCTGCATCCACCCTCCTGTGCATCCTCCTGGGCTTGTGGATCCACTCAGCTGACAGCCCAAGCTGGAAACAAAGAGAGTGGGGAATGGAAATTTACTTCCATTTAGCTGCGACTGGGCTTTATGTGGAAAATGCACCCCACCCTCGCTATCTGAGGATCAGCAGCAGCAAACTCCCAGCGCTGTTGCTCAAGGGGAGATCTCCACTGTCAGGTTGATTTGCGATGCGTTTGAGTTGACAGAGCGCCCGGGGCAAGGGAGGAGGTGGGTTTGCAAAGGAAGGAAGGAAGGAGATTAAACCTCCTTCAAAATGTGTGGTTACCTGTGCTAGGGAAGGGGAGAGGCAGAGGGGGAGGGTGGAAAGGAGACAACCTGGGAAAAACTACATTGCCAAATAGGGAAATGGGGAAAAGACCGAGATTTCACACAAGATCCCGGGCTTTCCATGCGCTCCTCGAACAAAGCCCCATCAGGGCTCTTTCCTCCAAATCAGTCAAGCACCTGAAGGAAATCTTTCCCAAGAACAGAGTCAGGAGGCACCAGACATCCGATTTCAAACAGCAGGGAGCACACCGGGCAGGAAAAGGAGTGTGTCCTAAAGTTCAGGTACTCTGAGGCAGCTCCGTTGGAAGTTCTGGAAACGTGGATGGTTCAGCACCCCTGACAACAAGATTCCAGATGATTCCAAAGCTGTCCTCACATTTGGAAATAGGTGACACTCTGTGCACGGTGGAGACACAGATATTCCCTGCTCTGGGGAGAACAAGCAGTTACCACTGAGGGAACTCTGTGTGGCTCTTTCTGCTTGAAGGAGCATCTAAAAATAAAACCTTGAATGACACAGAAATAGCAAAAAAAAAAAAAAAAACAAAAAAAAAAACACCACCCAACAGTATTTTTTTAGTGCTGTGCTGTGCCTGCAGAAAAATGCAGGAGATGATCTCAGGGCAGAAAAATTACAGCTCCTCCCTCATGGCCACACACCTGAGTATCCCAGAATTTGGCTTATCAGACTCGATCTGTGACTGAACCCAATGAAAAGCAGCGTTAAGTGTTTCCATCAGGTGGTTAAAATGCAAACTCCACAGAGCTCTTTTCATTCAAGCATTTTTTCAGGCCTAGCACCCATCACCCCCTTAGACAGTGGCACAGGACCCCAAAAAAAGATGGGGAAGCTGCTGGGTCCCTTTTCCTACTGGTGCAATTCCCTCCCTCTCCGTGGGAGCAGATCACAGCTGGATGTTCAGTGGGATTCGATTTTCCACATTTTCAGTTAGCACCATCACCCCTCGGGGCACGTTTCTGCCCGCAGGATGTTGAGATGCAGCTCTCTGCTTCACCCCTCGTGAGTGGCACCTCCCCACAGCAGCAGCGGGGCCGTGTGCA
The DNA here is from genome assembly GCA_013400775.1 of Chaetops frenatus. Taxonomy (NCBI): domain Eukaryota; kingdom Metazoa; phylum Chordata; class Aves; order Passeriformes; family Picathartidae; genus Chaetops; species Chaetops frenatus. The sequence continues at coordinate 86,039 of VZTR01006580.1, read as the reverse complement.
GGCACAGATTGCCGAGAGTGAGGGGTGCAGGATCCCGAGCCTCGCAGCCCAACAACAAATACCTCTCACATGGCTGGGGAAAATCTGTGAACCTTCTGGATCCACCTCACACCTCCTCCCAAAGCAGCTGCCAGGGAGCTCACACGGAAGGCAGCACCAAGGACAATAAATATCTAGAAAGGAACAGGCCTCCCTTAAGCAATGAAGGCGATAAATTCAAGCCCCAGCTTCAAAATACGAGCATTCCAAAAACTCCCTTCCTCCTCCCAGCTCCACAAACCGGGAGAGGGGATTAAGATCGAGGGTTTCCATTCTGGCTCCATCCTGAGGATGTGTCCAGATGTGAAAATGTTTCCTCCTGGGAGCCTGGATTGCAGGCACCCCTCGGATTTTGCTGTGCCCTTGCTGGGAAAAGGGCGAGGCCTGACCCTGCCTGATGGAAACCCGGGGATGCTGTGCTTGGAACATCCTTGTTCAGGAACTCAGGACTCGTCAGCAAAACCTTCCACCTGGGAAGGCTCTGGCAGCACCTCCCCTCGGGGCCCACCCTGCAGGGAGGACAAGGATTTCCCTGCCCTGTGCCCCAAAACCAGGACCCCGCTCAGGAGCTGCTGGCAGCGGCTCTCTGGGGAGGAGATTTTGGGGCTCCAGGCCAAGGCTGACCCTCGGTTTGCTGCCATCGACCCCAGTGGCAGCCGTGGCTCAGCAGAGATGTTGTTATGGGCTGGTAACGATCCCACACTGAGGAATTGCCTCCTAAAACCACGGGATCAATAGGAAAATCTTTCTGCTAAAAGTCCCATTGATACCTCGGGACCCCAAGCTCACCATGGCATTGTTCTCTGTCTCAACACCCGACATTCTTCTTTTTAATTGCCCACTGAATTAAAACTTTTGAAACTCCTTAATGACTGGATTTCTACTTCATGAAAGGATCGTTTGTAATTACAGGCGGTTTGGGGAAGGGGATTTCTCTTTTCATTCTAATTGCAAATAATTGACTGCAGAAAATTTCTGAGCATTACATTTTGAACAAAGATGTCTCCTTTGAAGTCAAAATTCAGTTTATGTCTTTCTGCAAAGGGGATGCATAAGAAAACACGTCCTGCTTCTGGTAATGGGAATTTATTGTTATGGCAGCCAGTGCAGCACTCGATCAGGGCTGGACTTTCCGTGCAAAACACTCCAATAAAAAAAACAGATGGTCCCTGCTTGGAGAGATCAGGAGGCATTTCCAGGGTGATTCAGTTACAGGCAACAAGCAAAGAAATAACCAAGGAGGAAATGGGAAAGGCTGCATCAATCCTGACCTGGGCCCAGACCCACATTTCCCATACTCTCATTTTCTACCCTCCTTTCCCCGTTTTCAAATGACTCCCCCATGAATTGCTTTAAAGAAGGGATGTGGAAGGGGACATCCAGCACTGTGGATTTCAGTTCCCAGGGGATAACACACTGCTGGGAGAGTGAGGCTTTCCCTGTCATGCTGTTACCTCCATCATTAAATCTCACAGGGAGGAGAGTTCTCTGGGTAAGAATTTCCCTCTTGAGCACGAGTATTTCAAAGGGCAGGAGAATCTGAAGAAGCCATTGAGGGCTTGAGAAACATCAACACCCTTGAAAAGGCTGAGTGAAGCACAGATGGTTTAAAAGTGCCTCTGATCTGGTAATCTCTGGGATTCCTGCTCAGAGGAAGGCAGGAGGAGCTCGGGAGGCTGCACACAGAGGTGAATTCTGTGTTTATTTAGGAAAAAAAAGGGCATCTAAGGAGGAGACATACTGAAAGGAACACCACTGCCTGTGCTGGCTCAGGAAAAAATAAAGTGAGGGGTTTGCTCTGGGAGAGAATTTATTTATCTTCATCTTCTACCAGTAAAGCATGAAGCAATTTAAAGACAGTGGATCATTCTATTCAGTAAAATAATAGAATTATTCAAGATGACTCGAGAGAGATTTTGGCCTGGGCTTGCAGATTTTCATTATTTTCTCCATGGCCTTGAGGGTGTGATTCATCTGTGTAAACGTCTGGATCTCAACTAGGCACCTTGGGCTCCTCTGAGAGATAAGAGAGAGAAATCAGCACTTGCAAGGTGTGATTCATCTCCTGCTGAGGCAGACACCCGAGCTGGTCCCACAAAGGCCTTTGGAGCAGCCCTGTGTCAGTGAGGAGGAGCAGAGCTGCCCCAGCCCTGCCTGGTGAAGGCTTGTAACCCCAGCTTGAGGAGCCACACTTTTCCTGTCTGGTTTTAAATGAGGAAATGTGTTTGTGCCTCTGATAAGCAACCTAAAATCCACCCCCAGACCTGTCCACTGCTTAGGAAAAAGAAAATCTTCCTTCGTCTCCCCTGTTTGTGTTCCTTGAAATCTCTGGGATGTGGAGTTTTATCCCAGCTATTGAATAGAATATCTTTGGTTGCTTAAATTTCAGTAGCCTGTCATCATCCTTCTGCTTTATTAGCTCCCCGATAAAGAAGGAAGCTGAGGTTTTCTGGATCTGGTTCCCTGCTATATTCCAGATGAATGTATCCTAGATTAAGTTTGACAGAAGCAGTATGAGTTCGATTGTTCCTGGAATATCTCATCTGTAAAAGAAGAGGAGAAATCAATTCCACAGAATACCTGGGGGAAGAGAACAGGAGGAAACAACTCCCTTAGAAAAGGAGGTTTTGCCATGATGAGGGAGCAGGGAAAATACAACTCTGGGGTTGTTTTGACAATGTGCTCCTGCCCGTGGGAGTGCCTGTCCTGGGGAGCCTGGCAGAGACCGTGCCTGTAGGAAAGCAGCAGGGAAAAAAAAACATTTAAAATAAAAATCTAAAAAAAAACCAACCAACCAACCAACCAAAAAAAAAAAAAAAAAAAAAAAACCAAAAAAAACAAAAAAAAAAAAAAAAAAAAAAAAAAAAAAAAAAAAAAAACCCACAGCAGGGAGAAAAGAAGGCCAGCAAGAAATAATAATGAGAAAAATGTCAGTAAATGGTGAGTGCAGCAGCAGCAGCTGCACCTGGAGGGGCTGAGCACGGCCTGCACAGGTTCCTGTGGCCTGGGCAGGTCCTGGCAGCCCAGAACATTCCAGGGCACCTGGTCCTGCCAGCCCTGCTGCTCCCCAGGAGGGTAAAAACCCTCACAGGGCTGCACAGCCCCAGCTCTGCTGCTCCCCAGGAGGGTAAATCTGCCATGGGGCTGCCACGGCCCCAGCCCTGCACAGCACAGGGAGATGAGGCTGCTCGGACACCTTGGGGGTCTTCGGACACCCCAGGGCTCCTCAGACACCCCAGGGCTCCTCTGACACCCCAGGGCTCCTCTGACACCCCTCAGACACCCCAGGGCTCCTCTGACACCCCAGGGCTCCTCTGACACCCCAGGGCTCCTCAGACACCCCTCAGACACCCCAGAGCAGCTCCATGGCAGCTGGGGATGCTCAGGCAAGGGGCAGCAGGGCAGGCTGTGCCAGGACAAGAGGGGACAGTGCCCTGGCTCCTCCAGGGACCTCGGCTGCCATCCCAGCTCACAGGGGTTTGGGATATTCGTTTGCAGGAGGAGGAAGCCTGGCAGGGTTTGCTCAGCCCCAGCCCCAGCCCTGCACATGGCTGAGGAAACAGGGACCAGGCAGCTCCTGGAGAGGATCAGGGAACTCAACCCCGAAAAGATGAAAGGAGCCTTTATCTCCCCAGGGCTCCCCAGCCCCTCTGCTGTGAGGAACTGCTCCCTTTGTGATCAGCTACTGACTCAGCCTTGGGCTTCCCCTCCAAACAGGGCTGTGGGCTCTGTTCCCTGCCCTGCTGTGTGCTGCCCTGCCGTTCCTGGCAGCACGGGACACTCCCTGCCCGGGACACTGCCACGGGCACCTCATCAGCAAATCTGATCCATCCCAGGGCTCTCCCAGCTCCATCTCCCCGGGCCCAGAGCAGCAGCGCTGCCTCCTCGGGCTGCTGCAGCCTGGGAACCTCTGAGCACAAGGCCCCTGCTGACCTGGAGCAGAGTTAACTGCGTGAATTTGGCCCCGTGTGTTCTGTAGGGTCCCCAGCCTGCTCTGAAAAAAGAGCTGGAAGGAGTGGAGGGATGGAAACAGAAAGCACATAAAGGCTCCGTTCAGCAGATCTGTCTTTGTGCTGCCTCCTTCCCCTCCTCATCTGCTGCCTGCTGAGCTGACAAGAGGTACACTCCAGCTCGATTTTTTTTTCCTTTTGCCTCCTGTTGTCTTCACAGAATTTTAGAACATGCTGCCAGATGCTCATTCATGCCAGAGCAGGATGAGTAATAGTCTCTGCATTCCAAAATGAGCCCCTCTGATTCATGGTATGTGCAAGTCGTTTTCTGCAAACACCAAGGGAATCAAAGTTCCTCCTGGGCCCCCTGTAGAAAGATGAACATGCCAGCAAAACCCTGATCGGGAATGTGGGCAAATAATGCTGGTTTGTGTGTTTGCTCTTTGCCTGCAGTTCTTCCTCTCTGAGCAAAGCCCATCAGCATTTCCATGGATATTACATCCATTATCATAATGAGGATGAGGTAAATCTTGCTCACCATCTCCCAGCTAATTCTGCCCTGAGTGAGCTGCTGTAATCTCCTCCAGATTGCATCTTCTGCAGAGCTGCAAGAGCTGGAGCTGTGAGATCATGGCCAGAGAAGCCCCAGGTTTGTATCCATGGCTTTGTACAGTTTTTTTCTGAAGAAAACACATAGAGGAAACTCATAAAGTGTCTGCTCCTTCTTGTGTTGCTTCAGAACTAAGAGACTTGTAAATCACTGCTGAATGGCATGCTCTATGCTTTTCTGCCTCTATTATGTATTATGGGGAAATTAATAAGTAATGGGATTTGCAAGATGAAAAGCAAGGAAACCCACAGGGTAGGTGATGGAGAGGCATAATTTCAAAAGTCAATGAAAGGTTCCGTTAAATCACGGCTAAATTATGCTGATATTCACCAAAGTCCTGTGGTAAAATGCTCCTTTCATAAAATATTGAGCCTCCTTTCTGCAGTGACAAATGAATGTTCCCAGAGTCCTGGAGGACAGCAGGAGCTGGAGATGAGCCCTGGTTCCCAAGGTGGGAGGTGCTGCACCGTCAGAGCCCGGGCTCACCTTCCCCAGAGCTCTTTTGGGAGCGCAGGGAACGTGCAGCTCTGCAGGGCTCAGACTCCCCAGGAAATGTCCCCTCCCTTCCCTCAGGCTCTCCTAGAACCGGGCCTGCTCCGTTCCCATTTCCAGGGGAAAAGGGAGCTCCTGGAGGGGAGCAGGAGCTCAGGAGAGCCCAGCCTTGCAGACCCCTGCAGAGGTCTGGGGCTCGGCCAGACCTGCACCTACTTTACTCTGCCCTTTACTCGCAGTAGCAGCAGCTCCCCGGTGCCCAGCCGGGCTGCAGGAGCTTGTCAGCACATGGGAAATGTAAATAACCCACAGGCAAATCCCCTGCCGCCCTTCCCAGCCCTGCTCCTCTCCCAGCAACTTTTCCAGGTGAACTGGGCGCTGTCAGGAGTGGGGACGGTGGGGTTTGCCCTCCCAGAGCTCCCTGCTGCCCCTCAGGGTGTGAGAGGAGCCCCTGAGCTGTGCCTGGAAGCAGCCCAGGCTGGGACACCCGCTCCCCCTCCCTCCCCTGGGAGGCTTTGCCCTTTTATCCACCCTGAGGGGGATTGCAGAGGACCAGCCCCACAGAGCTGACTCAGCCTCCTGCTGGGTGAAGGGGGCTGCAGCTCCTGGCCCCAGGGACAAACGTTTGGGGGCAAAAGGATGCCAGGTGAGCACCTGGATGAAACATTGATGCCTTTTCCTGACACCCACGGATTCAGAACCCCACCGGGCTTGAGCTGCCTCCCATCCTCAGCAGGAAAGGGTTCTTTTAGAACAATCAGTTTGCCTCGGTTATCTTGAATTCGGGGAAAAAAAGTCCATTTTCATCCTCCGTGGCCTTGTCCTGTTGATGCCAAAGGAGGTTTGGCTTTGGCAGGAGCAAGGACAGGCTCCAAGCCCCTCCCAAGGCACTCCTGTAATACCTCAAACCCTCTCTGCTAAATGGATTCCTGTAGGAAACGGTTCTGCACTGAAACTCTACCTTAGATCGCATAATTTTAATGCCTTTTTTTTTTCCCCCTCCTCCTGTTAAAGCTTGTAAGAAGCAATCTCTGTCTTGTGAAGAATTGTTTTGCATTTTGGGACCTTGGGGAATCAGATGGGGCTGAGTAATTATCAGGAAACTTCCCCGAGTTGAATACAAATGGACTGAATGGGCAGAAAGCTCCACAGTGCATTAAGATAAGGAAACTAAAATTTGGAAAGTGACAAAAAAAGGTACTTTATCCTTTCTGTTGGCTTTAGCCCACTTGGAATTGATTTGAATATATATTTTAAAGGCAGCTTCAAACTGTCTGCTCCAAAGTGCCAAAATACCTCTGTACACCAACACTGCCTTTGACCCAAAGGGGAAGGAACCTCTCTCAGCTCAGGCCTCTTCAAATATTTATAGACATGGGTTCCATTTTGACATTAATTTCAATTTCACATACATTTCTAATAAAATTCCACCATCTCCAGTGATGGCCAAATCTGCTGAAATATGGAATGGGAGAGAGGGAATGAGAGACAGAAGACAATTTGGGAGAGAATTTTGGCTTCATGTGAAGGGAAGAGCAGAGGCAAAGTGCTTCTAGAGTAACCACTACTTGCCTGTCATTTTTAATGGAAAAACAAAGTTGTTTTCTCCTCATTTGAAGCCAAACAGGACCTGGGCCCTTCAGACAGGAAGATCCATCTCTTACTTCCTAAAAACAGCTGCCTTTCCAAAAGAAACCACTCCCCTACAGAATCTCAGATTCCAGATAAAGCTTCCATCTTGCAGAGTTTTGTTCCCATTTGCATCCAAACTCGGTGTCTGACACTTCATATTTACAGAGCAACAGAGAGAAAATTTGCTTAGAAATAGCCTGACAAGAGAGGCTGGGATTGAGGAGCTTTAGAGCCCATTTCTCCTGCGTGATTCCACTTTCAAGTCTGGCATTTTCTGGCCATGCCATCACAATCACCCTTTGTTCTCTCCTCGGTTTCCAGCGGGGAGAACCCCGGTGACCTCACAGCTTTCCATCCTTTCCATCCCCACTCTGCACAGCCCCGAGAGAGGGACATTCACAGTGCCAGAAAACCTCCACAAAACCCCCCATACAACGGCCTCATTCTCGTCCCCCGTGGGGCTCAGAACCCCTGAGCACAGAGGCAGTGGGGGGAAGAATAATTCCAGCCAGGTGAGCGCAGGGCCCTGCTGCTCTCCCCTGCCCCAAACTCCACAATCCCAGCTGGGCACTGGGAATCTCCCAGCAGCACTGCCCAGGATCGGGCTCTCCACAGCTGCTGCACCAAAGCCTCCCCCTGCCCTGATTCCTCCTGCAGGGAATCTCTCCTTTTCCAGGCAGAGATGTTTGCAATTCCCCTTTCTAAGGAAGACAGGGATCACCCAAGGGGATGGGGCATTTTCCAGCAGCTTCCCTGTTTGGGTTGGCTCTGGATTTAACCCCAGGGACAGGCACCAGCTTGATCCCAGGGGCTGGAGGTGCCTGTGTGCTCACGGGGGGCTTTGGACCAGCACTGGAAGAAAACCTGGGCAGGGGAGAGGTTTCCCTGGGGCCGTTCCCTCGGAGCTCTGTGCACACCTGACGGGGGGAGGAGCAGCTGCCTGTTGTTTTAAGTCTCCTTTTTCTTCTGTGCCGTGTCTGGACAGGACCCACACGTCTGGAATGCACCTTAAAACAGCCTTATCTCCAGAACCCATCATTACATGGCAGGTGCTGGAGCCTACTTGATTTTCTCTTTTCTCTTCTGTTTCTTCTCCTCCTTCTTCCCTCCCCCTCCACCCCAGGGTAGGAATTTCTGAACCCCAACCAGGGAACCTCACACACCTGGACTCCTCTCGTGGCTCCAACACAGGAAGGTAGTGGGAGGAAGAGCATGAAAAGCCACAACAGAGAGACCAAGGGCTAATCCAGAAGAGAAATGCCCATAATACCTTAAACTTGCACAGAAATGTAATGTTAACTTCTCTTAAATGTGTAAAGTTAACATCTCTTCCTATTTACTTGCCCTGGTCCATGATAAAGACAAATTGTTTCCCCAGCAGGGACTCTCCAGAGGTGGTGGCACTCGGCTGGAGGGATGATCTGGCAAAGTTCTGTGTCCAAAAGGGCTAAAATGAGCATTTAGAGTCCAGCTCTGCCACCACTGCAGTTCAGGGAGAGCTGCTGGATTTGGCAGCTGGATTTGGCAGCACCTCAGCACAGTCAGCCCAGTCCACGAGGCTTCAACAGGACAATAGAGCTCTTACCTGGACAAGTGAACACATGAAATGACCCTGCCCTGCAAAGCCGACAGCCTCATCCTCTGAAAATAACAACGTGTTCTTGTTCAGAGCTTTGTAGCTCCGAGGGTTGGTTTAAAATAATTTCCACACCCTGTAAGTGGTGAGTTTAAGCTGTGTAGGAGCCTTTCCCATCTTTCTGTGCTGCATTTTTGTCCCATCAGAGCCTGGTGCTCAGCTTCTGCATTTACTAAAACACCAATTGCTGTTCCTGCAGCAAAGAGGGAGTGAGTGCTGCAAAGCCTGGGCTGCTCTGACTAGGAAAAGCTTTTCAGATCTATGATTTGGGTCCAGGACGGGCATTTGGAGGCAAAATCCTCCAGTGTGCAATAGGTCAGCACTGACTGCACCAGATCTTTTTGAGGTAACTCCAAAAATTTCTGCCAGGGTCAGTTTCCATATGAAACTCACCACAGGAGGCTGATCAGCAAAAGAAAACCTGTTGAAGTCACTGCTGGTTGTATTTGGCTGTTTTGTGCTTTGAACTTGCCTGGCTGCACACCTGGAGTGGGAGATGTCTGTGAGGACATTCCAGAGCCCCAGAGTGCCCCGAGCCCCAGCCCAGCCCGGCAGCTCCAGGCTGCGTTTGGGCAGAGCAGAGCCTGGCCCTGTTCTGACTTGTGCAGCAACCACCCGGCCCAGGAAAGCCTCGGGACCAGAAATATGCAAAAATCCTGCAACTGCACTGCCTTTGCTCTGCCAGGCCTGAAAACACAGCCCCCAGTTACGCTTTCCGTGCTGGAAAACCCCAAAACCGCAGCGCACGAGGAGCAGGGGAGCTGCTGAGTTAAGGGAGGTTTTATCCCTCCCACACTTCTCGGGGCTGGGGGAGCAGGAGGGGCTCAGAACTCGATTTGGGAAGGGTTCAAGCACCTCACAACGTTTGCTGATCACCACAAACCATCCCAGCCCAATCCAGGCCACGGGGCTCTGGGAATGTCCCCTCCAGGTGGGGGATGCGACCACCTGGAAGTGTCATCCCCCGGAAACCCAAATTACACCCACTGTGGGGCAGGATGGAAACCTGCTGCTTCCAAAGCCTCCTGAATTCCTCAGGTTTAATTATCTTGCTTGTTCACTTCTAGGGAAAAAAAACCCCAAAACCTGGCTCATAAAGCTACTTCAGATCTGTGTTTGAAACAATCCCAGGGAAAAATGAATCAATGTAAGAAACTAAACATAGAGAGGCATTTGGGGTTTGTTTGATTCTTCAAGCTTGGAACAATTCAGGAACTCTGCATAAATTATTTGAATAAAATTAACACTCAGCAAATTCCTGGAGTTTCACCTTTGTCTTTTTTACTCTGCCTCTCTTCTTTCCTATATTGGACATTCAGGAATAAAATCTGTTCTTCCACCAAAGCGTGCAGTGGCCACACATCCACTGACACTGGGCACCAGCCTCACCCCAGAGCGGGGAGGCAGTGAAACTGTGCTCGTGCTGCACGTGCAGAGGCTTTGGGGGTGGGATTTAGCTTTATTTTTACAGCTGAAATGCAGAAAGAGAAATTCAAATCAGGGAAATGCAATAACCTCCGAGCCTGCTGCTCATCAGCCCATCACCCCTTAAAGAGCAGAGCCCTTTATTAAAAAGGACATGCCTGATTAAAAAGATATGAAACAAAAGTGATTTTTAATTTTATTTGGGAGACAGAGTCATTGCCAGAGACAGCCCATGGCTACGTGTGAGAATCGAGAGGAGGGAGGGCAGCGAAGCACTAACACAAATATGGAGTTAATAACTTTTTTACTCTTAGGGAAAGTGCTGCTCAATTCCTGCTGCTCCAGGCGGGTGCAGCTTGAGTGGAAATTTAGAGAAATTACATCCACCTGCTTCCATCTCTTCCATCCAGGGCCAGATCTTCAGCCAGAGTAAATCAGTTTATCTGCATGCAGCCAGGCAGATTTATGCCAGCTGAAGATGTAGCCCCTGGTCTTGCACTTCACAGTAAGAAGCTTTAAAATACAAACGAGCGTGAACCCCTTAAAATATCCCCCACTCCTGGAACTCAGGAGGAAAAGCAGATTTCCCAGACTGCCTCCAATCATCCCCCAGCCTGTGCTGTCTTTGGGGTAATCAATGACAGGATCCAAAGGGGTTTTAAGGATAGATCTAAACCTGAAATAATGGTTGTGTTTTCTGGTTGGTGGGGGTTTAAATATTGCTTTTTATTCCTCCACTGCCAGGTGTTGAGCCGATGTTTTATTTCCAGTGAAGGTGTCCCAGCCCATGGCAGGGGAGTGGGACTGGGGGGGTCTCTAAGGTCCCTCCCCACCCAGACCATTCTGTGATTCTCTGATGTGCAGAATGAAGAGGGGTTGTTCCAGCCTGATTTTCTGCTTCCTTGCTCTGGAGGAGATCTGGGATAACTCCCTCGGAACAGACCCGGATGCAGGAGCTCAGGCAGGGCAGGGAGGAGTCAGGGGAAGCTCTGCAGCCTCTCTGGCACACACAGACACACACAGAGAGCAGGAGGGGACCTGTGCCCATCCCCATCCTGTCACTGGAGCCTCTCCCAGCCACAGAGTCGGGGAACGGAGTCACCGAGAGGTTTGGGCTGAAAGGAGCCCAAAGCATCCCCTGGTTCCAACCCCCTCATGGTCACAACACTGAGATGAGATTGTGTCTGAGACGTGTTTTCCAAGCAGTGCCTTGAGGACAGGCACCACTGAAGGCAGGACAGGGCCAGGCTCGCTCAGCCCTGCGAGCTCTGGTGCAGCTCTGCAGCAGCAAAGGAAGAATTCTGAGTTTTTCTCAGCTCGGAGGGGAGTGAGTCTTGGTTGGTTTCTTTCTGGGAACACCAACAATGTTTGCAAACTTTTCTGCCTATCCCAAGTCAAGGTAAATCACTCATCTCTAGAGCAGTTAGTGCAGACTCTTCCACTGTTCATGAACTGAAATCAACAAAAAATTACTGACTGAGAAACAGCTTTGAGTCTTGGCTGAATGAGACAGATTCCCTAAAGTAGCATCTATGTTTATATTTAACACTGGTTTCTTACACATCCAAAAATGCCCTCTCAGAACATGAAAATACAAGATAACATCAGGGAAGGCAACCAAACGCCTCCTCACTCAATCACTAACAGAACAATGCCAGACTGGGATTCTGCAGAAAGCCCCTCTACATCAGGTCTGCAAAAAGGCAGAATGTAAAACAAGGTCTCCTGTGGCAGGGATTTTGCTGAGAGTTAGAAATCTTCAATTTTTAAAAAGGCAGAGGCATCCAAATCAAAATTGAGCTGCCTCTCCTCCTCCTCTGTCTCATTATAATTGTCACTATCAAAAATCCGAGCTGGCACCTCAGACAGGAGAGCTGGGAATGCACATTGCACCAGTAAATAATGCAGGGGGTATCGGAGCACTGCAGCTGCTTTATGGCTCTGGCGTGGCTGCTGCTGGCAGGTAGAACAGCCCAGCATCGCAGCCCTTCATTTTCTCCTCGCCAAGGTGTGGTCAGAGCTCCTGAGGTCGGCATCGTTCGCCCGCCCTGGGGCTCCGTCCGCATCCCACAGCGGGCGAGGGCCCGGGGAAAGGCTGGAGAGGAGGCACCGCCCCGGGGCAGCAGCTCTGACCCAGCCCGCTGCCATCCCCCGGGCCCGGCCCGGCTGCAGACACCTGCTGTGCACCTTGCCGGCAGCTCTGCATTGTCCCGGTCACCCCGGGCTGGCTCTGGGCTTATCCCGCTGCTGTTCCCCAGCTGCGTTCGTTTCCTCGGGAGCGGGGCGGGCTCGGAACTCGCCGCCCGTGGGGATGTGGGGCAGTCCCTGCCCTGGCAGCCAAAACCACGCCAGCAGTGCTGGCTGTGCCTCAGCCCCCGGCACTTCACACTGAGCCATTAAATACTGCTCAGAACCCTTCCGTGTCCTGCCTGATCCCATCCCTGAGCCCTCCTGTGTCCCGTCTGCACAGAGCCCACAACTGCAGGGCTTTTGCAGAAGGACTGAAAGGATCCATCCCTGGTTTCCATCCCTGGTTTCCATCCCTGGTTTCCATCTCTGGTTTCAGTGCACGGCTCTCAGAGAGCTGCTCCTGTCCCTGCAGCAGGAAGGGGGAAAGGAGCTGTGGGGGCTCCCTGGGACACCCCGAGCCCCCCCTGACCTGCACATCCCCTGACCCCACAGAACAGCCCCCGGCTGGGCTCTGCCTGCCCCGTGCCTCTCCAGGTGGGCTGCTCCAGGTGGGCTGCAGCACACGGGGCCTCCCTTTGACTGCAGCTTCAAAGGCCCCTGGAGAAGGTGATTTTGCCTTTGGGGGTGTCACTTTCAGACACAGAAACAGAAATTATGGGTTGCTCCCTTCAAAGCTTCGGATTCCAGCCCTGTCAAGCAGCTGCCCTGTGCACGTCCCTGAGCTCAGCCGGAGCTCACCTGGTCAGAGGAATGAAGCCCCAAATTAAAAACTATTTCCCTAAACCCCATCTAAGAGGCTGTGGGTGTTGCTTTAACACACCCCACCCAAGACAAGGTCCGTGCACACAAATATTTGATACCCAGGGCAGGGTCTGGACGGGCCCAGCTCCGCAGGAACCCGAAGGTGGCACCGGCCGAGCCGAGCCGGGGATGCACCCGAAGCTGAATTTGTTCTGTTTGGATTGGAGCGGGCACTGCCGGGCAGGAGAGCCCGCAGAGGCACTGCCAACCTCCAGAGCATCCCCAACAAGTCGAGGCAGCCCCGAGCTGGAGGAGGCTGGGGCAGGGAGCGTTCTCAAAGGCGTGGCCCGGCCCCGGCTGGAATTGCTGCTCCGATAAGGCAGCGTGTTCCTGCCTGTCGGCCCGGGAAGGGCTCGGCTCGAGCTGAGCCGCTCACAAAGGCCAGGAATGAGGTGACAAAGCCCCGCAGGAGCCCGGGGCGTGCTGGAACAGCTCCGGGGCTCCAGGAAGGGCTCTGACCCACCGGGACCGGCACCCGAGCATCCCCGAGGGCTGGGCAGGGAGCGGATCCCGGCACCGCGGGCAGGGGTCAGGGAGGGGCTGCGTTGGACCAGAACCTGTGCCACAGAATCACACAGTGGTTTGGGCTGGAAGGGACCTCAAATCTCATCTCATCCCAGCGCCCTGCCCTGGGCAGGGACACCTTCCACTATCCCAGGTCTCTGGGCAGTAAAAACACAAAAAGAAACCTGAAACAGAAAATCAACTTCTCAGTATTTTGAACCTCATAACAAAAAAAAAAAAACAAAACAAGACAAAAAAAAAAAATCACATCACCAAAAAAACCCCACATCCCCATTTCTTAGCATTATCAGGAAGTGGATTCAGGAAAAGCCAGGACAGTATGAAAAAGCCTGTAGAAGCCAAGGATGCTTCTTCAAATTAAGCCCAAATTCTGGACTACTACATTTTGCAACTGAGCTCTGTCAGCACTTGCAGGGTTACGAGCAGGGAGCCAGAGGCTCTGCTGGTGTTTTTGGGATCACACACACACTGAGGAGCAGCGATTGCTCAATCCCAGGGCAGCAGCACTCAGCATTTCACAAGAAACCCAACATTTCCCCCAAACGCTCAGGCTGGCACGAGCACAGAATGACCCTGCTTTATCTGGTGCTGCTTTCCTGAAAGCTGAGGGAGGAATATTTGCCTCCAGTGCAGGGAATTTGTCACTGAAGGCTGGCAAACCCCTCAGAGCAGAGCCTGCACTCTCTCCCACGTCTGTGCTCCACCAAGAAAGCAACTTCAAGTTTGGGGGTCCACAAATTCCTGGGAAAACGAGTTACCCTCTGTCCCCCCGGCTGCAAGAGTCACCAGGTTCTTTAAAATGCCTGTGATTGCTGAATGTAATTTTTTGCATTGCTCGAAACTCCGGAGCAGAGGGAAGAATATTACCCCCATATTTTCCAGCAAAGATGTTTCTGTGTAATTTAATTTCCCTGCACATTTTTGCAGTATAAATAACTCAGATCTCTGCAGACCTTTATCTGTGCCTGTGACTCAGTTACATCAGCTGCCTTCTGCATTCCCTCCTCAGCCCTGAACTTCTGCCATCAGTTTTTTCCTTTGCTTGGGAGCACGGGAAGCAAAATTCCAGCCCAGGACAAGGCAAACAGGGCTCCTAAAACCCAGCTGTGCACAGAGGCAGAGACCTCCAGCGACCTGCAAGCTGAAGCAGTGCTAAATGTTTCTTTCAGGGCATTAAAATTCACAGAGGAATCAGAAATTTCATCTCTTCTGCTTAAAAGTTCATTCCCTGGGTTGCTTTTCTTTTTTTTCTTTTGCAAACATAAAACTGAAAAATACACTCCTTAGCAATGCTCTGGTGGCTTTAGACCACATACATCAGCTTAAGAGGTTTATTTTTAAATTACTGTTGCATTAGTTTTGTCAGCAGGGTGATTCATTCTGCCTCCTCACCATCAAACCCAGCTCCCAGACCCGAGGGTGGGCTCAGAGAGGGTTTAATCCTGCAGTGCCTGGGGACTGCAGGGTTGATTTTGCCTGATGCCTGCAGCAGGTGGCTCTGGAAAAAGCATCTCTGCACAAATATCTTTGTTAATAAGGTTTAGACAGAGTTTACAGGTAAAACTCACTGACAGCAAGGAGCTGCCCCAGCCAAACATTCTGTCAGGACTGTGGTCTGATCAATGACCCTGTGGCTGGGGGAAATTGTCTTCTAAACTTCTATTCCACAGCAGAAACTCAGGAATTACTATAAATCTCAGTTCTTGACCTCTTGCAGACACAGAAAACGCAGGTAACCCTGCAGTAATTAAAACACAGCCACCCTGTCTGATCTTCAAAGGCAGAGCAGGCCTGGCTCCCCCCAGAGCCTCGGGATGCTGCTGTGCAATGAAGGTATAAATCAATCTCTCATTATTTCCTTTGAAGGTTATTTAAGCCCTTCCCCTTGCCAGCCCCTTTGGGAAGCTTGAGCAGAGATGGGGCAGCAGCTGCTGAGTCTCCTCCTCCCCAGAGGAGCCCTGCAGAGCCCTGGGTGCTGGGGCAGGAACTCACAGCCACCAGCAGCTCCCCAGGGAGGAGCAGTTGGCACAGAGGCTCCTCATTGTCTTCTCAAGGAGCTTCAGCTCCAGATTTGCTCACTTGAGCAGCACAACTGCATCCTGCCACCTGCACCAGCCCCGGGCTTGGCACTGCCTGAACACTCCGATTTATTCACTTTTTCAGTTGTTTAAAAAAAAAAAAAAAATCATTTTGTCTCCACCACAAACCTGCATCACAGCAGCACTGCTTGGGGCTGTTGTTTTTGCAGAGACTCAAAGAGCAGAGGAGCCCATTTGAGCTACACTTACAGGCTGTGCTGCCTTCCTCTCCCTGCTTTATCAATCTCAGGGCTTGGCTGGTGAATCACAGAGTGAATCATGGAATCGTTAAGGTTGGAAAAGTCCTCTAAGAGCAACAAGTCCAACATCAGCCCTGCAGAGCCACATCCACAGCTTCTGAACAGTTCCAGACATGGGGACTCCACCACTTAGACAAAAAGATTCCAAAGCTTCTAATTTTTTTTTTTTTTTCCCCCAGGAGCCTCAACCAAACGAGAAGCCCAGTGCTCTGCTCTGTCTTTGTTTGCACACAGGCTCAGTTGGAGAGGATCTGTAGTCCCAAGCAAGAGTTTGGGTGACAGAACAGGGATAAATCTCCAAGAAACCCAGGCAAACTCCAGCCCCTCTCTTTTCCCCCGTTTTTCCTGAACACAAAGATTTTATCACAAGCTCAAAGTCTGAATTTTGCAGCACGTGTTTGTTGCTATTCCCAGGAAGAGCAGAGAGAGGAGCAGCTGAGGGGAGGCAGTGGCTGGGAAAGGCTGGAGCTGTGCAGAGCCTGCAGCTCTCAGGCAGCCCTGCCCAGAGCACACCCGGGCAGGAAGGTGCCTCCCCAAAACAGCCTCAAACAGGCACTGCTGGCTGCACTTCACAAAGATCCCGGGCTGCTTTGCCTTTCAGGCCTGTGGGAGAGTGAGCAGTGCCCAGGGAGAGGGGCAGGAAGGGCTGGGGGTGCTGAGCACAGCCAGGGAAACCAGGGGATCCAAACTGGGACCCAGCATCGCCCCTGGGTCCTGTCTGTGGGATGGGGAGAGCAGGGATGGACAGGCTGGGATGGGGAAAACAGGGATGGACAGGCTGGGGTGGGGAAAACAGGAATGCACAGTCAGGGGTGCACAGTCTGAGGCTCTGTTTAACCCTCACTCCTATGGAAGCAGCTGCTTTATAAATACATCTTTCACAACCATAAACCTTTGAGGCAACCGGTGAAAAAGCCCCAAGTAATTCTTCTCCAGCTGCTTGTGTGCTGAATTTACAGTGGGCAGATGCAGGAGACGTGGCCCTGAGCTTCCCTGGGCTGTGTTTGATGTCTCAGACCTCCAGACCCAGTAAACTGATCCCATTTATGGGACAAATTTCGAGGTCAGAGCTGAGGAAGCTTCAAGACCACACAGGTTTGCTGCTCCGGAGCCCAGGGCTGGAATGTGGCTCTCAGAGCCCGCGGGGCTGAGCCTCCATCCCCTGACACATTTCCATCAGCAGGGCTGGGCTTTGCAGCAGCACTTTTATGATGTGCTGGCAGCTTTTCCCACCTAACGGGGACGTGTTGAAAGTTTAAAGGAAGGGGTAGTTGAGATAATTGGGTATTATGGAACAACAGGACATTCCTGCAGCTCCCCGTGCCCCAGCCAGTCCCTCCCTGTCTGTCCTTGACAGTAGCAGCTGTAAACTTTAAAGGTATTTGTTATTTTCCAGTAGGAGATAAAACAAATAAAAGAACAGATTTGTATCTGAAAGAACAACAGCGCTGGCTTCAAACTGTGCAGAGAGAAAATTGTGGCGAGTTTGGCTCCTGGTTTGACAGAGCCCTGAGAAAATGAAAGCAGGCAATGAACAGTGATAACCTCCCATTCTTATTTCTCACGTTGAAAACACTGACTTTTTTTTCTCTGAAGGTGCTGCAGGAAGCACATTTAGAGACTGATGTTCACCTCCATGCTTGAAATGCGTGGGCAAAAATCAGAGATTTGAATTCCTGACTGTGGGCAGTTCTGCTGGAAAGTGCTGCTCAGGGCAATTCAGTACAGCCCAAATTAAAGCAGCAACCCTCGTGACCTGTGTCCCTGCTAAAGCAGCCTGGGTTTGGAAACTCTCATTTACCCAATAAAAAAAAAAAAGGAAAATCAAGACTTCTGCGCAATCCTTATATGGAAACCAGCGTGGAAGAATGGGAGTAAGTCACTAGCACTCTAAAAAGAAAACAAAAAGAGCAGTGGAATTTCATCTTCTTGTTATTTACACCGTACACTCTTGGAAAAGCAAACCAACTGGAATATTTTGATTTGTGCAGATGAGCAGACCTAGAAGATCCAGAAGAACTCTGCCTGCCAGGATATTTTTACTCAGTGCAAAGCACGGGCAGCCCAATCCTGGCCTGCTGAGCTCCCTCAGGAACGGGCTGGGAGGCTGGAAGGGAACCCTGCTGTGCCCATCCTGCAGGGCAGAGCCAGTGCCGGGCAGCCCCTCCTGCAGCCCCTGCCAAAGGAGGGCACAGGTGAAGGGGCAAGGAAAGGAAGAGGCTGCAGAGATTCACAGAACGCACAGAGTGAGTCCCACTCAAATAAATGGGATTCCTTCTGAACTGGAATGAAAACCTCTGCATGGAGGCCCCTGGACAGAGCATCCCTGCATTTCCCAGAGTTCTCCTCCCCAAATTCTTTACAAGGAGATGCCCTCCCGGTGGGTTCTCACCACCTGAATTCCGAGTTGACAGGGATTACACCACGGCCCCTGTCTCAGCACTAATGGGGCACCCAAGAGCCAACACATTTCCCGTTTCTTTAGCAGCTTTGGAAAAGCAAAATGAAATATTTCTTGCGTGGAAACGCAGGTAAAAAAAGGCAACTGATGGGGCAAAAATTAAAATGCACTCTTTGAAATTGTCCTCCTGTACTTTGGGTTAATGTCTGGTTGATCAGCAAGACCTCGGAGCTCAGGAGGAGGGAGAGCAGCGCAGGCTGGAGCGGTTTGGGGCTCTTTGGGAGGTTTGGTGAGCGCGGGGCGGGCTGGGCAGGGCAGGGAGGAGCCGGGAGCTCCATTGGCTGCGGCCGCAGGTGAGCGCGGGGATAAAGCCGCACAGGGCAGAGCCAGTGCCGGCCGGGACCGCGCTGAGCCGGGCCCCCGCCCCCGCGAGTCTGCTCCAAACACAGAGAGCAAGAAAGAACTCCCCAGTTTCCTTCTCGGCCCCTGTTGTAGTTGAGTCCCCAGTGTCCTCAGGCCGGAGCTCAGTGCGGCGGCTGCGGGACGGGATTGGGAGCTGCCCAGCACAGCCAGGTGAGTGAGTGAGTGAGTGAGTGAGTGAGTGAGTGAGTGACCCTTCCCCCACGCGTCCGGAGGGGCTGGGAACGGCTGGGGCTGGGTCGGGCCTGGAGCCACCTGTGCAGAGATGGGGATTCGGGAGAGGAGAGGCAGGATGCTCTAATGAGGTGCCCTAATTAACCCTGTCCCCACGGCAGGAGCACAGCTCATTCCCTGCCAGCATCAAGGCTGCTGTGCTTGGCCACGTGGAAGCTGAGGCCAGGACACGGCTCCTAAAAGGAAAAATGAGAACTTCTGAAACAGTTCCTGGGGGTATTTTAAGTCACAGCAGAGTTATTGAAAGCAGCAGTTGCTGGTGCAGGGGGAGATATTTCCCGGCCCAGCAGGGATGTGGAGGTTGGTGCTGTCTGAGAACAGTCAGGTTCAATCAGAACCTGTGCAGTCGCTCTGAACTTGCACTGGTGCAACAAATACCAGATCTGAGCTGTTTTCCAGGCCACCATTTGCAAGGATTTAATTTGGATTCAATCAGTTGATTCTTCTCTTGATTTTCTGTGTGAATTACTTAAAATTGTTCTCTCTCCAGTGATATCCTAAAGAAGTGAAATATTTTAGAAAAGCCATGCTTGTTAATTTGCCTTATGGAGACAAATTTAACTTGCTCTAGTGGGGGTTTGCCAAGGTCTTTGAGGTCCCAAAGCCATTGTGATGGGGTGTTATGGGATGCTGAGGCTTTGCTGGGCTGAGCTCCCTCCTGATCTCTGGGATCAGAGGGACCAGGGGGCTCAGGCTGCATTTCCCCCCTTTCTGTGGATGTTCTGTTTGGGGTGGCTGTTGTGTCCCAGCAAAAGTGTCCAAAGGCCTTCTCTCACCTTTCCAAGAGAGAATCAGGAGCTTTGGCTTCAGCTGCTGCTGAACCATCAGGTTCCTCTCCACGTGCAACACCCAGGGCTAAAGCCAATTTCAAATGTAACTCATTCTTATGGGGTAAAACTTCCTCAAAACCAAGAGAAATTTCCCTTTTGGAAGCAGTAGCAGCCAATGGCAAGAAAAACACCTGGAATAAGTATGAGGGCAATGCCTGAGAAAGGCAGGAAAAAGTGGAACCCGCTGAATGAGCAGGACCAGCCCAAAGGTTCTTGTTGGACCCAACACCTGGATGGGGCTGGGGAAGTGCTGCCTCTGGAACTCACAGTGTCAGAGCTGAGCCCACCTCACAGGGACAGAAATTATTTTGTAATTTCTCTCCAGGATGGGGAGCTCCTGGGACTTCTCAGAGCACGGCTCTGAATTTGCAGGGTTTGCCACCCCTGGGGTCGAGGCAAAGCCCTTTCAGTGCAGCCAATGCTCAGAGCATCTGCCTGGATCCTCGGTTCCCCACAGACAGAGCAATAGAGAAACGTTTGCTTACTTTAAAGTTCAGAGAAGTCCAGCACAATTTTACCTGACCTTTAGCTAAAGGTTTGCCCCTCCTGAGGATGCAGCAGAACTTTGCTGCTGTTCAGGGGGAGCTGCAGCCTGACCCTCAACTATTCTCCCCAGCGAGAAGGAAAAATCAAAGGCCATCTCATTAAAATTTGAAAAAAAACCCCAATCCCCCGCACTTTAAATTGGTTGTTCAGGACTAAGGGGAGCAGTTGGAGGTGGGTCCCTGCAGCCCGTATTTCAGGTTTTTATTACCATTGATTTAATGTGAGATTTGGCTGATAAGCACCTTGATTTAACGATCCGAGCTGCTCCCGAAGGAGGCCGGAGCCGGCCCCAGCCCGCCCCTGTTCCTGTGCTGGGCTGCAAGGGGTTAATGCCCGGGGCTGGGGGTGAGGCATCGGCGGGGAGAGCCCGTCCCAACTTGCCTGATAAAAAGCACTTCAAATAAGGCAGGATTGCACTGAGGAATTTCAGTTGATGGGTTCCTGCCCAGGCCACCCTTTCTCAGGGCTTTACCCAAAAGCTGCTGACAAGTCCTGACACAGCCGAGGGAGAGGCTCCGAGCAGCAGCAGGTTGGGATTTAAAAGGGAGGAACACCCCAAACTATTTGTTCTGTTAAATCGTCCATCAGCACCTCCGCACTGGGGGGTTGTGGGCTGGGTTTTTGGTTGGTTTTCTTTTCTTTTTTCTTTTCTTTTTTTTTTATTTTTAATTTAAGCGCAGGCAAATATTTCAGTTCGCCTTCAAGGCAACTTTTGCACTTTAACCTCTCTTTTCCCAATTTGCAAAGTGCAAGCAAATTAAAATTTGAAATCTAAAGTTATGCAAGTGCACGGGAGATTTGCCAAAAGTCAGAACTGAACCTTTCTGAAAGCCCCAGTTTTCCCAGGCATTGAGGAGGAAGGAACTGGGACCTTAATTTGGCAAAGCCACCCTAACTGGAAACCCCATTTGCAATCCCTTGCTGGGATGTGGTGAATTTCCATTTCATTCATGGGATTTGTGTGTTTCAAGGTAGATTTGTTTTAATAGCTGCAGTTCTTTAGAGGAGAAGCAACATGCAAATGCTAAGGATATGCATTATATGCTGATTTATTTTATAGATAAAACCAGGACACATCTAGAAAGTAAAATATTTAAACCTATAATCGGATCCCTTTGCAAGAATCTCAGAAATCTCTCTGCTGCACAGATGTAGGGATAGGTTGGGATTTGATGGGGAACATTCCTAACAGCCTTAATTTTCATTACTTTTGTCTCTTTCACAGATGGGGAGCTCTCAGGAAGAGGCTGAGCACCTTTTAGAGGGTTTTTAGCTATTGAAATCTTCATGGTGCCTCAGGGCAATCCCACGATAGCCGGGATATCCGTGAGCCATCTCCCAGCAGGGGCAGCCTGGCAGTGCCACACCCGGACGGGGCTGAGCTCCCTGCCCTGCCCTGCCCAGGCACCCGAGGGGAGCAAACCCCAATTCCCACACCCTCTGGGGCCGCGATTAATGGGATTATCGCTCCCCTCTCTCGGCTCAGGGGAAGCAGTACCTTAACACACTCCCAGTATGGCCAGAGGGCTTTAAAAAGGACCAGCACTTAGAGAAAAATCGCCTCCGGGAATGGCTTGGTTTTTGTAAATTCGGTCTTTAAGGCCAGAAGGGATCGTGGCCGTTATCTGGTACATCTGCCTTGTAAAAGCCATAAAAGACAAAAGACGCCTTGAGCATTTAATTTGCAGAAGCTCCTGGTGGCTGAAAGGCCTTTAAAAGTCGGAGAGCTGCAGTTGTTCAGTTGTTCCCACAATTAACAGGACAAAGTGGCTGCTTCGTTCCAGGCTAAAATTACAGAGGTGAAAACCAGGGGTGTGGTGGTTGGGGGGGGAAAGGAAAACCACGATTTCAGGCCAGAGAAGCCCTCCAAGCACCAAGCTCACAGCTCCACACACGGCCCGGCCTGCACAGGTGACCCGGCCCCAAGGCACCTTCACACCCGAAAGCTTCAAAGCGAGGACGATCCATGGGTTCTGTTGTCCTTCATTCCACCGGAGTCTGTCTCGTAGCTAACCAGATTTCAGTGGAGTGAAGCACAAGAGACATGGAGCTGAGCCAGCACAGAGGAGCTGCTGCCGCTGCAGAGCTGGGAAACCACCAGGAAATTGGGATAAACCAGGCTGAGACCACGCTGCTGGGAAATGGAGAGGAGCAGCACGACGAGCTCCCTAATAACTCCAATATTTCCTGAAAATCCCCAGTAAGAACCCTCTGTGAGCATGTACTTCCCTTTCTGCATAATGTGCAAAAGATTAAAAGTCTACAAAGACCACAGGCTGCTTTCTGGAAGGTTTAAATACCTTATTAACAGGAAATTAAACCCTTAAGTGGATAAATGAGCTGTGTAACCTCATCCCTTTCAGTCATCTTCTCTCCAGGATGGGACAGCCAGGGAAGAAACCAGAAAATAACTTCATTTCAGTGCACTTGCAGCACTGATTCCCTCAAAAATCTCTCCCTACAGAATCCCCAGTCGTGCCTGCTTCCCTCCAGCTGTCCTGCCACACCACCTTCAGAACCTGGAAAAACTCCGTTAATATTTTAGACCCATTTATTTTGTAATAAAATTAATGTAAATAAGATGGAAGTTGAGGGAGAACTCCGATTTTTCAGGCTGAGCAGAGGATAGATCTTTCAAGGTGCCAGTGTGAATTCCTTGAAGGTTAATGCAGTTAAACATATTTGATGCATAAATGTGTCACATCTAACACTAATCATTCACCAGTTGTAATTGCCTTTTCAAAGTCCTCACCTCCCTGAGACAAATGCAAAAAAAAATGAGATCTGGCAAATTTAAAACAAAAAAACAAATAATGTCTTCCTCCCATCAGGATGTATTATTTGCCTTGATAGATTTAGTAGCAGATTTCAAGAATTTATTCCCTGTATTATTTCTCAGCTGCCTGCCCCCTTCTCTCTGACTGATTGGAAAAGCTTTCAGGAACCTCTTGCTGATGGTTTTTCCTACAAACACAGAGCATGGGAACCTTTGCTCCCTGCAAAGCCACAGCCCCCAGCTCCCCCCCAGCCTGGTGCTGAGCTCTCCCACGCCCTGAGTGTCAAAGCTCCTGGTGTTCATTCCCAGGCCCATTCCTGTGCTCAATATCTCAAAAACCAGCTTTTCCTGCTCAGTGTTCAACTTACACTCGAGTTCAAACCAAATCATTCCCACTACAGGTTTGCAAATGGGAGTCTGGCCAGCCCTGCCCTGGCTCAGTTTTCTGTACTTTCTTATCCATCTAGCACTTCATATCTTGAAATTCATCACCACCAAAAGCAGCTCTTGGGAGCTTTTCTCATGGAATGGTTTGGTTTGGAAGGCACCTTGAAGGTTGTCCCATTCCAACCCCTTCCACCATCCAGGGCTGCTCAGAGCCTCGTCCAGCCAGGCCCTTAACACCTCCTTTTCCTGCAGGATTTTCCCTCAGAACATCTGAGAGCTCAGCAAGCCATTCTTTGGAGTTCTGGTGGTGGGTGACAAGAACAGGGGACAGGAATTAGAAGGTTGTTTTCCTTTGTCACCCTTTTAGCAAAACCAGGAGTCCAAGAGCACTGGGGGAAGCCTCACAAGTGGATGACAAACGCACAGCTTTGTGTATTTACTGACTGAAAGCAATAAAAGAAGGGCTCCTGCCCTGCCTCGGGTCCATAGGGCAGAATTCTGAGCTGCTGAAGATCCATTGGAGCACAATTTGCCTTCCCACCCTCCCCTCCCTGCCTGGCCTCAGCCCCCCAGCCTCCCTCTGCAGGCCTGGGGATGGGGACACAAATAAAGCTGGGTATTAATGACAGGCTGGGGAAGGTTTACAGCCCTACAACTTGTGCATTACTGATCCATTTGTTCTTTCATTCCCTACAGGAAGGGCATTTTGGGTAACAGCTTTTCCATACATTAAAGCAAGGCACATAATGAGGCAGCAGCCAGCCTGGCAGAGCTGTGGACAAGGCTCTGTCAGCTCGGGCTGAGTTAGCAGAGCTCCCTTCAGAGCTGACAGCTGCTGTGTAAATGCAAGCTCGTTATCAAAGCAACCACGGCTTGTTGCTCCCACTGACGTAGCACCAGAGACAAGAAAAAACCCTCAAGTTACTCTTTGGAGCAGTATCTGCAGTCTGGAGACTGAATATTCCCAGACCTTGGAGAGCAGCTGGTGAGACAGATCTGGCAGTTCAGACAAGGGAAGGCTCCTCTCAGGGGAAGGGAATGAGATCAGGGCCCAGCAGCCACCGAGTGCCTCCAGCAGTGTCTGCTCCAGCCCCTGGGAGCTTCGGGGGCACCTGACACCCAGTGCCCTCTCCTGCTGCCCTTTGTGAGCACCAAACCCTGCGTGGTTTCTGTCACTGCTGGGGGAAAACTGGAGAATCCCAGTGGAAGGGCTGGGTTTGGGGCACGTTCCTTTGAAAGGTTGCCTGTGCAAGTCCTTTGCTGTATTGAGGTGCATTAAAGCCCTCAGGCACAGGAATCCCTGGTAAAATGAGGGAAAATAATCACAAATAACCCCCCCAAGCAGGGCAGGGCTGGCACTCCAGTTTCTCTTACTGGGCAGCAAAAAAGCAGCGAGTGCTCCCCCACTGCAGCCTCCCTGTCAGAAACTGAACCGGCAGGAGCTGAAAGGTGCCTGAAATGGCACAAAACCCAGGCTGGCTCGTTCCAGCAGAACATCTGTCCTTCCTGAACATTCCCCCAGGGAAACAAGGTGAGGAGTTACACTGCTAAGCCCAGGGAGACACCCTGCTGGAAAAGCCACGACTTTTCAGCTTCTCTAATGGTTACATTTCGGTGCTGTGCCCAAATGCCTCACTTCAAGCCAGTTTTCATTCCGGAGGCAGCCAGGCCTCAAACACCATTTCAACATAAACCTTCCAGCCCTCTGAGCCGCTTCAGAGAAACTCTGCCTCGCCTGGTGTTAGCCCTGCCGAGCTCAGAGGCAGAGAGGAGTTCGGATGAGAAGCCCTTTAGAAACCCTTCACAAATGTAGATTTGATTGACTGACTGATTGAACTTAATTGCAGACATTCTCTTAATTGTACACTTAATTACTGACACTGTGTCAAAAGATTTCTGATGCAGCACCTGGAGGACAACCTTGCAAGTGCCAGTCGGAGCCAGCTGCACCAAGCACCGGGGAGGCGCCCCTGCAGCTTGGTAGGGGGGGGAAAAAATCATAATATTTTAATAATATACAATTAGGGTTCCGCCCACCCCCAAACACGCACAAATCTCCTGGCGCGGAGGGCGTCCGTGCCGGGGGAAGAGAAAAGGAACAAAGGGTGATAATTCCGGGCCCGTGTGGCAGTGCCAGCCCTCCGCGGTCCCTGCGAGCATCCCCGGCACGGAGGGAGGGAGGGCACGGTGCCATCGGGGTGGCAGCTGCGGCAGCTCCGCCTCGGGATGCGGGGCAGCACAAAAACAAACGCACGGTGCTCATTTTGGGGTTAAAACCCTGGATATTCCCAGTGGCGGCTCGGGGTCGCTGCAGGGAGACAAAACGTTATCACTGAGGAGAGACCGCAGGAACTTTGGGAGTGTTGTTCTGGTACTTTTCAGCAGCAAAAGGAGTGTTTTGGTGAGTGCAAAACCCCAAAATCAGAGCACACCGAAACTCTACAGACAAGCAGCAGAGGAGACTGGAATTGTTTCGCACCCTAGGAACTGCGATTTGCTCAAAACACCTGGAGCCTCGTTAATTTACCTGTGACATGTTGCTATACTTAATTGCTTTTGACAATTAGTAACATTTCAACACCTCCTTTAATGGCCCAATTATGAGAACACTTGTCTTCCGTGCGGCAGATAGAGGAAAATAGATGGGTGAATCTCCAGTGCAAAACTCCTCCGCAGGGATCTGAATGAGGGGCTGAGAAAGCAAAGCCCGAAGCGGCCGCGGTGACGCTGTTGGGTGGCACGGGAGCTGCGCCCACCCAGCTCTGGCTCTGCTGGCTGCCACAGCCACGTGCGGAGCGGGACCCTCTCCTGAAACGCCGTGGCTGCGCTCCTTCTCCTCCCCGAACCCTTAAAGCAGCCCGGGACGGGGCTGGGGATGGAAGGAAACCCTGGCTCACCGCGGAGGGAGGGTCCCAGAGGCAGGAAATCGCTGCCCGCGGCTCTGGAACGCACCGGGGGTTCCGAGGACAAGCCTGGAGCTGTCCAGGGTTTGATGGTTTTTCCTCAGCGGCCTGAGGAGCGTTGGAAGCTCTGGGTTCTGACGATGCAGCTCAGCTCGGTCTGTGAACCTGGAGGAGCGTGTGGGTCCCCCGGAGGACCGGGCTGCTCCATTGCAGCTTAGGGATGATGTTTCTCCACAAGGGAGTCACCAGTCACAATAATTACATTGCTGTCTGCTCATAATATGATTTATTTAGATGTTGCCGTATGAATTAATTCTCTCTAATTGCTGCTCTTCTCACTGTAAATCAAGGTTTCTTGCTTTCTGGAGAGTAGTGAACATGATCCTACACTGAAGTAATTAGTCCAATTAGAAAGGAAAGCAGATGTGGAAAACCAATTACTTTCAGGAATAAGTCTGCTCCTCTATAGTCCAAATGCTGTTCAATCAAAATGTAACAGTATTTTAGTAAAACACCTCCAGCAGGGCAATACAAAACTCTCCTATTCCAATGCCTTGCTCCATTTTTATATTAATATTTGTTACCTTAAACAGGCAGGCCTGGAAACAGAATAATGGGGAAATGGATCTAATTACTCTGCAAGCATGGAAGAGATTTTTCATTGATTTTAGCCCTGTATATCCCTAACAAAAATACAGATGTAGAATGAGCAGAGGTCCTAAGAGAAAATTAAGGCCACAGGAAGTACAAGCTCATTAAAAAGGGAAAAAGAAGTACAATAATAAATATACCCAAGTATCACAACAGTGTAAGAACTATTTTGAAGGGAAGTGGAACAGCTGATAATTCACAGCAATTATTCTTTTATCATTGTTCAGCTGAAGGTTGAGAAGATTTTAAAACTGCAATTATGAACAATAGATTTGCATTGAAATCAGCTCCTCTGCTGCATTTCTTCCTCCTCTCCCCTCCTCCTAAATAAAGAGGTGGAAGCAACAAAGAAAGCAACATCTTGAATACAAGAGAGAAAGAGGCTTTTTAAGGAATATCCACATACTCAGGTACTCTAAAAAAAAAAAAAAAAAAAGGAGGAAAAGTAGAGCCTGGCTCCTTGGACAGCTCTCAAAAATCGAACCAGTTAAGTTGTGTTCTTTGTGCCAGTTGGTCAGACCCTCCTGAAAGTCCCCTGTTTCATGTTTCACCCCGCTGCCAGATCTTTACACCCTTTACAGCCATCCTGGGGCCAGCTTTGGGTTCCCACTCCCTGCAGGAAAAGGAAAGCGCTGGGGAGGAGCAAAGGAGAACACCCAGAGCCAAAGGAGCGGCTGCAGATCCAGGCTGGCTCAGCACAGGAGCAGGCAGGGACAGAGGCAGCAGCATCCCCGCACCTCCTCCAGCAGCAGCAGCTCCCCGGACCATTCACCCTCCCTCTGCAACTTCGGGAATTTGAAATCACTCTCCGGGTAGAACGCTGCCTGCTCTGGGTTTGTTTGGCATTTCTGGTGCCTCCTTCCCCTCTCTCCTAATGACCGAGGATTAATGAACAATTACAAGGCTTCATTCTCGCTGCCGTGTAATTCCAAGAAAGGAAGAGCATCTTTCTGGAACATTATGCTTGAAAAACAAAGGAGAGCTTTGACTGTCAAGTCACTGATGTTCCCTCTTCACTTAAAAGCTTTCCAATTTACTTACAAATTATAGTGTTTTTAATGCAAATTAAGCACTAGAGAACATTCTTTCCTTCCCCCAGATTAGCAAGAACCAAATTGACCAAGAAAGCCAAACATGGAATCTGGACTCAATGAATATTTAAAATAATGAGGCTGTTTAATTATTCTGATTGGGGAAGGATGATGTTGTGAAAGGCCTCTGAGCTGATGGCAGGGTTGGAGCACACGGCTTTGCTTTGTGAGCGCTGCGAAAGTGCTCTCTGATACTCTGTGTTCTGGTGTTTTCTCTGGAGTGCTGGGAGCTCTGGGGGTGAAATGCAGCTGCACAGGCTCAGGAGCTCCGGGGAATCTCTGCTTCAGGAGCAAATGCCCGGAGGGGAAGGCAGAGGAGCTGCAGAAAGGTGGGAGAGAGCACACCCTGCCCCAGGATGGGGGCTAAGGAAAAAAAAAATAATAAAATCAGAGTTCACTCAGTTCTGCTTCTGCTCCAGCAACCCTCAGTTCCATGGACCTTTAGGTTTGTGCCCTCACTTCCCAAAAATCACCCACAGAGGAAAGGAGGGGAGGGTTCTTTCACCAGGAACTGCAGTGACAGGACAAGGAGTGATGGGGTCAAACTGAAACAGGCCAAATTGAGGGTGCATTTCAGGAAATCGTTCCCTGAGAGGGAGGGGAGGCCCTGGCACAGGGTGCCCAGAGAAGCTGTGGATCCCTGGCAGTGGCCAAGGCCAGGCTGGGCAGCCTTGGAGCAGCCTGGGACAGTGGGAGGTGGGATGCTCCAGAGGAAGAGCAGTTTTGACCCCAAGCCCGATGCTCTGAAAGGAGCCAGGACAGCACAGCTGGGACAGAGAGCAGGCTCAGGGGGGCAGAGACTGGAAACAGCTGCAATTGCTGGCAGAATAACAGAGAAACCTGCTCAAAGTGCAGCATTTTTGCTTGTTTTCTAAATATTTACAACTTATTTCTATCTCAAATGCTCTAAAGAGCCCCAGTGCCTACGGGTGGGATCCCAGCTCTCTCCAGAGACCCAGGCATGGCTCTGCTGGGCTGTAACTCCCCCATTTTCCCCAAAACAGGCAAAACCTGCAGCTCTCAGTGGCCACGGGCCCCCAAACCAGGTGTGCTGCAGCCCAGCCAGCACTGCACCAGGCAGAGCCTCCTCCTGCAGCTCCCACTGAGCTCCCCCACCGCTGCCAGGGGATGGCAAATTCCCCCTCAGGAAAAGAAAAAAATAATTCAAGCTTCTACCTACACGAGCTACTGAAGGAAAAGACACAAAACCCACAAAAGCCAACTAAGCAAACAAAAAGGAGATAAAAGCAGTTTGCTTTAAGGCAGCAGCTTTTCTGAAAGCCCGCAGTAAATCTTTAAGATTATCAATAATGAACACATTCAATGTCTTTTTTCGTCTTCTTTTAAATCACTCCTTGCAGTGGAAAGAAATCAGTCCGGGGGGTAGTTCCTATGTGAGCTGCATTTATTATCAAGGGATTGAGAGTGCTGGAGATGGAAAGAGGGAAAATGAGCCTCGACAGGGCTTTGGGGAAAAAGCACAGCTCCACTTCATAGTCCTTCCTCCACCTCTTTGTCACAGCACCCCATAATGAGCCCTGGAATTCATCTCAGCTCTGATGACACTCACAGTGGTGGATGTTTCTCCCAAATTTAGTCAAGTGACAACACAGAGTCTTTAATATGCAAAGGAGGCCTTTGTGTAAGTCCCCAGAACTTTGGTGTCTTGTCAAGCCTTTACAGGGATTCCGGGGGAAACAAATTGCGCTAATGGCAGGAGGGGCTGTCACGGCAGTGCCGGGGTGTTCCACTCACCCCGGGAATCCCAGCCTGTCCTGGAACAGCGGCACAGCCAGGGATTCCTCACGAACCCCCTGCAGCCCCTGGGGACCCTCAGTGAGTGTCCCCTCCGGGAGTGCCAGCAGTCACTTTGTCACTGCCCCAAACTGCAGCCCCGGGCAGCTCTCCCTGCCCCAAACCCCAGCCCTGCCCCAAACTGCAGCCCTGGGCAGCTCTCCCTGCCCCAAACACCAACCCTGCCTCAAACTGCAGCTCTGGCCAGCTCTCCCTGCCCCACACACCAACCCTGCCCCAAACTGCAGCCCTGGCCAGCTCTCCCTGCCCCAAACCCCAGCCCTGGGCAGCTCTCCCTGCCCCAAACCCCAGCCCTGCCCTGCTCTCCCCACTCCTGGTCCGTATTTCCCAGGCAGGATGGAGCCCTCGGCTCCCTCAGGCTCCAGGAGAGCTCCTGGGCAGTGCCCAAGCCCAGCAGAGGTGATGCTGCCAACCCCCAATGGTGCAGAGGGCTGGGCTGGGGCCTCAGAGTGATGGAAAGGGCTTTGCACTCGAATTGAAAGGAAAAACAACAATTTAGACATTTTCATAGGGTCGTCTTTGGGGTTGGTTGGTGGTTGCTTGGGTTTGGGTTTTTTTCTTTTACCTTTGGGGGGGTTTTTTGATTAAACGGGGAGGGGAAAAAAAAGAAAAAAAAAAAAGGAACAGTCCCCTCCTAGCCCAAATCATTACTTTAGAAAATCCTCCTGGCCAAAGGCATTAAATTAAAAAGAATGTGTCATTTTCTCCTGATAATTTTTAATTGATCCCATCCACCACGGAGGTGGAGCTTGGCTGGGAAGGGTCTGCACCAAACAGCTCCTATTTGTTTGTGATTTCCCTGGGGCATCTTTTTAAACCATTAAAATTTACAAACAACTTCATTTCTTATTAACACAGTTCCTTAATTGCTTCCATGGGAAAAGAGTCGAGTTATTTGCATCTTCTTTTCTTGGGGCTCCAGGGCTTTAGAGCAAACATTTAAGGATAAGCTTTGAAATGAAGCAGAAGTTCTGCTCCAGACCCTGGCCAGGCTCCTCTCCAGGCTGGCTCAGGCACCTGCACACCCCACGAGGCCATTTTCAACCTCTTGGACAAATAAAGGGATGGTTTGGGGTACATTTTTGGATAACCTGCTATTGGCAGCTCACACCAGGCCACCTCTCTTGTCCCCCACATCTGCCAAAAGCTTCCAGGGAGGGCTGCACCATCATCTGCAGGACTGAACACCCAAACCCAGCATCTCCTGCCTGTGGGGATGTACAAAACCCTTCTGTCAGCACCAACCCAGCCTGGATTTCCCCAGCACAGAGAGCCAGGCCATTCTCATTCCCCTCAGCACTGAAATGCTTTAATCAGATCTCCCTGTTCAGCTCATCACCAGTGTGAGATGAGGGCATTCTTTAGATTCAGAGAGTGACTCCCCAAACACCATCAAGCCTTACTTTGCTGAAGCCTCTCTGTCAGAGTTCTCTGCGAGGAGCCCAGGGCAGATCCCCCCAGGCAGGGCTGGGGTAAAGGGGCTTCTCAGGAGCCACCAGCGAGGCTTTCACTTCAGACAGACCCTCCAGAGCCAGGTCAGCAGAGCAATTTCAGCATTTTTGGTCTGCTAGAGGCTCCTTCAAACCCCAGCAGCCTCCCACAGCTGGGACAGAGCTTGGAGCACCCTGGGACAGTGGAAAGTGTCCCTGGCCATGGCAGGGGGATGGACTCAGTAACCTTTCACCAACCCAAGCCATTCCATGATTGCTGATGCCATGAAACCACGATTCTCCCACGGAATGTTCCTGCAGGGTGCTGCATCCCACTGACATTTTCTCCCCCGTTTCCAAGGGTGTGTTTGGGCAGGGCCCCAGCAGGATCCACCAGCTGTGTGTGGGAGCACCAACATCCCACATGGAAATCCCCAGCTCCTCCCACGCTTCCCAGGCTCTTTCTGAGCACTGGGTGCACTCCCTGACGCTTCCAGCAAATGGCACCGGGTTTGCCACAAGCTGGGAACATTTCACAAATTCACTTTACATCCAAAGGCTGAAATATAAACCCCAGAGCTATATTGAAACTGGATCTCACCCAAAGCCAGGAGTCTGTTGCTTGGCTTTAAATATCACTGGGAAATAGAAAGGGATCCTTTTAGTTAATACTAATTATTATTCAGTCTATCATTAACAGCAACTGCACTTTGATAGACGGGTTGAGAAGCAGCTTTGGTTTGCACTGATGAGTCTGTGACGAGTTGGCAAACTTTTCTTGTTACTGATAATTAGCTCCTGTTCCTTCATCAGCTGCTGGTGCTGGTTCTGAGACAGGAGGGATCTGAGCAGGCTTCCCAAAAATCTGAGTGGGCAGGGACAGCTGCCTGCACCAGGGCACAGGGGAAAAAGGGGGGGGGGAAGAAATTTTGCTTCCATCATCTGAACTAATTTTGATAAAACGACCTTTGCAGAACTCGAGCTGCTCTTCCTCTCTCCAGCATTTTTAACAACACAAGTGCAATGGCAACTTTGGTGTTTCCTGCTGGTAGCCACGGAACGGCTTCAGGTGTGTTTTAAAACTTCTGACACATCCATCAGGGGATGACAAAGAGAGCTGGGGCACAGAGAACCCATTAGAGGAGCTTTGCTCAAAATTCCTGGCAGTTGAGTCATACTTTTGTAAAATAAAGCCTCTGTTGATGTCTCCTCGGGGCATAAGAAGTGTTTATAAAATACCCATTACACATAGGGATTATGAGCAATTTAGAGATTTATTTTCATACGTGAAACTGATAAAAATCTCCGAAAATTTCGAACATTAATTTCGCCAAGCGTCAGTTTGGCACTTGCTTTGTTCTGGGGGACAATGGTAAACAATGTTCCAGTGACCTCCAGTGGGTACCAGGGAAAGTACAGAGACCCTGCAGGCAGCCTGTGCTGGGGCAGCCGGGCTGGGCTGGGCTGCAGCACCCGGAGCTGGGCCAGGGGATTCTCCCGCAGGGACTGCCCACTCCTGATCCCAGATGGACCCAGGGAAAAAGGGGTCAGGTAAAACCTCCTCTGTTTTTCATTTCAACAGCTTAAACTCACCCCCATCCCTCTGGTACAGAAACTCAGGGGGAAATCTTTCCTATCTGGACAACAGGACCTTGGACAAAGCTGCTTGAGCCCAACAAACCCCAAAAAGTTTTCAGATTTTTCACCTTTTCAGCAATCAACACAAGCTAAGCTCGGTCTCATTCCTGGTTATCTCCTAATGACTTCTGAGGCAGCCAAGAACCAAAGACTTTCAGTCTGAGATTAATCCCCTCCCTTCCTTTCACTGGTGGGGGCCAGGGAAGAAAAGGAGGATGGTAATTTTTAAACCACAAGTCCTTCTTATCACCATCTGGGCCTGATGAATATGGGCAGAACTCTGGTTCTCCATTAATAAATGCAGGATTACACAGTGGAACAGACAGCGGGGGGAACACATCAGTCACCCAGCAGAGCTCTGCTGAACCCACAGGGATGACCTTGAAATGAAAAGGAACAGTGACAGAAGGAACTCCCACGTCCTGGAATGTTTGTTCTGAGTCAGGAGAGGCACCAGGACTGAACCAAACCTTAAAAATCTCCTTTCCCAGCCACCTGCAGGGATGTTCACCTACAAGTGGGTGGCCCCAGCCACTGCTCCTTTCAAAGGCCCTGGAGGAAGCCCTGGGAGCTCCTGAAACCTGGAGAGATAAAAGAGCCACAGGCTGCCCTGGCTGTGCTCACTCCGAGGGACCCCAACAGTCCCACACCCATCCCAGGAAACACCTGAGCCCCCCAAAACATAGCAGCACTCACAGGGAGCTCCACATTCCCAAGAGGATTCTCCTCATGTTGTTTCTGCCTGATAGCACAAGAAAAACAACTGTGCTTTCTGCCTCTTCCTTTTCACAATTAAAGAACCAACATTTCCCTCAGAACTCACTGAGTGTCCCAGAGCACCATCCCTCATTGCCATGGAACTGCACAGGAGGGCAATTCTTCATCCTGGAGGGAGCACCAAGACCATGCAGGGTCTCTATCTGCCACTGTCTGCACAATATTAATGTAGAAAATAATATATTGGCTGGAATCAATACTTCCCTGACTCCTCCATCCATCAGGCCCCCTCCATTTGATAAAAGTCCTTCCATGTCACGTTTCCCCAGACTGATGAGATCACAGCACCTCTTCCCAGCACGAGTGATGGTGTGGAGATGTGTAATTGCCCAATAAATCACACCCTCTACATCAAAGAGCTCAGATCCTCTGGGTGCCAAGGAGGCACAGCAAACATCATGAAATACAATAAGTTAATTAATTGCTGCAAGATTTTTACCACCTTGAGACGGGTTGAGCGTAACTTGTCACACACAGATATCCTGAAAGGTCCAGGCACAAGCACCTGACTCCAGAGCTGGGTCTGGAATCACAGAATTCTGGAGCTGGGTGGAATTCAGAGCCTCCTGGCAGTTCCCACCCCTGCCCCAAGCACAGCCCAGCACCAAGGAGCTCCTTCAGCCAAGAAAGAGAAGCCACAATCTGTGAATGTCAGCTCAGGAAAAAACCCCACAGCACCCAGAACCCTCTGCTTTACAGGCACCCACAACTTCTAATCCTTTCTGCCAGCCCTGCAAGATCAGGTATTAACATCTCTGTAACCTCTTGTACTAATTAAGACAGCAGATCTTTGGTATTCACCTCCCCAGCAGCTTCAAAGGCGAGCACTGAGAGGGCACTGAAGAGTTTGTGCTTCTGCTGAGTGGCCCTTGTAAAACAGAAATGATAATGAACACACCACAGGAAGCTTTAATAAAAGTGTGCAGCCATTAGCAAGTGGATTTGGGCTAAAAATCCCCCAGGTTCAGCTTTGGGAAGTGCCCAGGTTGGTGGTGTGGGAAGCAGGCTCTGAGGGGATGCTCTGCCCTTCCCCAGAGACACAGCCCAGCCCTTCTGCTGCCCCCAGGGTGATCGTGGTGCAAAGGACCTGAAGAGCAGCAAGCAGAGCCTGAGAGGCCCAAGCAGGGCCAGGTAAAGAGAGGAGTGGGGATTCTGCCCTCCCAGAGCTGAAGGGGGTTTGGGAGGCTCTCACATGGGCACAGAGCCCGTGGTTTGGTGTTTAGTATTTAATATTTAGTGTCTAGTATTTAGAACCACTTCTCAGCAAGGTTTCTGCAGCACTGGGAGGTTTCTCCCCTGCCCACAGCTCACCCCTGGGCAGGGCTGGTCCCTCTGGGCTCCCCCAGCACAGCCCAGAGCTCCAGGTCAGGGGGGTCTGACCCAGCTGAGAGCAGCTCTGGGCTTAAGGCACAGCCCAGGATACAGGACTGAGTAAAGCTGAAATCCCAAAGGCTGCTTAAGGCTTAGCAGTGCTATTTTTTCCCTGTCTGTGCCCAGACACTGCAGTGATGAGAGGCTGAGCACTTTCTCTTCTTGCAGCCTGAGAGCCACGGTTACAGGGAAAGGGAACTGTAAAAGATGAGGTTTTTCTGTATAAATATCACCAATTCCCTGCACAAACACCTTGGGGTGCTGGGAGGCCAGACCTCCCTAACCACCCCTGCCAGCTGTGCAGCAAGCAGGAGTTCAGAGAAAATACCAAGAAAACAAGACAGAAATAGAAAGTAAAAACTTCAAATAAATTTTTTCAGCTTACCCAGTCCTCCACATGTCCCAGCTTCCATTTCTCTGCTGCTGTCCCAGCACAGGCTTTGCCAAGGGGGGTTTGCTGCAGTGAACTCCCAATTTAAACACAATTCACCTTTCCCTCATCATCTGCATCTCCTTCACCTGCTGGGTCTGCCCAGAGCAGGTGATTTCAATAAAATCATTTGGCCATAGAGGTTCAGACCTTTGTCCCTGCTCTGCCCTTGACCAAGATGAATAATTTAAAATAACAACAACAACAACAACAAACACACACACAAATCAAAAAACAATATCAGAAAAAATCTTAGTGGGGGAATAATTGAACTGGGAATTCCAGTACTTTTCCAAACATCTCTGCTGGATTTCACTCCATGCTGGTCTCTCCCAATTTAACAACATATTTGGCCAACTTAACCTTTGGAAAGGTTCTTTTATCGATCAGATGCTCCACAGACATTTACATTTCTTGGAGGGAGGAAGAGGCAGGCAAGAAAATTAAATTACTTTGCTCAGTGATCTTAATTATCTGAAATAATTATCTTCAGTCAATTCTCAAACAAGAACTCTCTGGAGAACAGTGTATTTTAGTTTGGGTAAAGCAAAGGAATTGGGTCCAAAGGAACACATTTTGTAACTTATTTAGAAATACCTAATTAACCATCTGAGTGAGGAATCCAATCAGAGCTCCTCCATTACACTTAATTATTAAAAGCCATTTGTATGGAGACACAAAAGGAGGGGTTTAAAGTAGCTCTCTGTCCTTGGAAGGGTAATTTTGCTGAAATTGAACAAGAACTGAAGAAATTGTGTGCAGGGACTGTTCATGTTGGGGTGACGTGCCTGTTTTGGGGCCCTTTGAGGCATTTCCATGACTTGTGTGGGATTCAGGGAGAACTCAGGACACTCCTCCAGCCCTCACTGAGGGGACATTGGTCCCTCCTGTAAAATCAAATTAATAACTCAGAGCTCCGTGGCAGTGAGTGGTTCCAACACAGCCCAGATCGCCTGGATGAGGAGTCAAACACCATTTCCATGGAGCTGGGATGGTTCCTCCCCACCAGGAGCTCCTCTCCTGAATTTCCAGAGTTCAGCCTGCCTTGCCAGCCCCGAGGTGATTCCAGGACTGAAAAGCAGGGTGGTGTTTAAGGGTTCAATCAAAGCAAACAAATTGCTAAAAATAAATTGGAATCCCATCTGTTGCCAGGCAGGGAATTCAGCCTCAGCAGTCAGGGAGGGGGATGAAAGGCTGCAAGAAACACCTTGAAATGGATATCTGAGAAATTCTGTGGCCTCGGGAAAATGGTCTGGTTTTCTCTTCCTTCTCTTTTAATTCATTTATCCCGAGGGGAAGAGTGAGTGTGGGTTTGTGCAGTGAGGGGAGAGAGCAAACAAACCCTGAGCCTCCGAGGTGAATAATGTTCCAATGAACTTCTGCTGCTAAACAGGATTTCATGGGCAGGATGTGCTGCACGGGGGGCTGGGGATGAGCTCGGAGCCAGCCCAGGCTCTGCACTGTCCCCACAGAACTGAAATCCCACTCCCACAGCATCCCAGGAAACCCTCCCGACAGCCAAGGCCACCCTGAGGCAAACCCTCTGCTCAGGGAGTAAATATTTTGCAAACCAACCTGAGTTTTATGGGCTGTAATGGCCACTCTGGCTGCAGCAGGACCCAGCCCTGGGGAAATCCAGCTCCTCTGGGGAGAGGCAAAGCTGCACCAAAACCTGAGAATGGTTTGAGCAGAGAGAACAGCACAGAGTCCTCTGCAGACCCCGAGCTGCTGTGGGATGGGGTGAGCCATGGGCAGGGACACCTCCCCCTGTCCCAGGCTGCTCCAAACCCTGTCCAGCCTGGCCTGGGACATTCCAGGCATCCAGGGGCAGCCACAGCTGCTCTGGGAATCTGTGCCAGGGCCTCCCCACCCTCCCAGGGAAGGATTTCTTCCCCATGCCCAACCCAAATTTCCCTTTGCTCGGTGTGAAGCCCCTTCATTCCCCCTGGTCCTGCCCCCCTCGGGGTTCCCTGGAGCAGGTGCTGGAAGCTGCTCTGGGCTCTCCATCTGCTCTTCTGCACAGCTTTCCTCTCTGCCACCGGCAGGTGAGTCCAGGGCTGCTGTCAGCCAGGACTCAGGGCTCACCCCAGGATTGCTGTGGCTGAAACAGGCTTGAAGCAGAGAGAATCTCTGTGAAAGCCACGAAGCAGTGTCTGTGAGAAATTCTTATACACTGAACCAAAATAATTCATGTTTCTTAGGCTAGCTGAATGTCAGCATAAAAGTAAGAATGGCAAGAGCCACATCTGCAAAGCCAATACGTGCTCTCTCCCACAATTTGGGATAATTGTTTATATTTCTTAGCTTATGGCGTGATGGAGTCAGAATTTTATCCAATGGAAATTTGTTTATTGCGATGTTCCTTACAAAAGTGTGTTCAGTTTAGTAGTTGTTTTTTTTTTCCTTCGGCTTGCATTTGCAATACAAACACGGCAGCATCGCGAGTCTGTGTCGCGACTCACCGGCGACATCGGCTGACATTCCCGAGCTCCAGCCAGGGCAGGGCAGGGCAGCTCCCAGCGCCGGGCAAACGCTGCCTTCCCCAGCCCTCCCACATCCCGGGGATGGACTCTGCGACTGCTCAGCAAATGTTTTGTCATCTCGCTTCCCCTTTTCCTGCAAGCTGATGAAAAAAAAGCACAAATCCCTCCGACGTGTTGTCTTCCCAGCTCCTGATATGTTTTGGCTACTTGCAGAGAGTAAGAGGAGTCTTTGGAGCAGATGTGAATTTCAGCTCTTGTTTCCTCGCTTGTCATCACTCGGAAAAGCAAAACAAACACTCCTGCTCCTGCAGAAAGCAGCCCTCGTGTCCTGCTCTGAGCCTGCTCCTCCTGCCCAGGGACCACGGTGCCTCTCAGCCCTTGTCCCAAATTCGTCAGAACCTGCTGAGAAACACCAGGGATCAAGATAGTGTTGGTGTATCACTTACAGGAGAGCTTTTTTCCTCGTCTTCTTAAGCCTGTAATCACAGCTAAAATAGAGAAAGTGATTTAAAGCTGCTACGTGGCCCGGGAGGAAAAAATCTGAGCTGAAACACGAATAATCCTGTATGAGACAAGCCCAGAAAAATCGAATTGGATTCTTCCCTGAACCAAATTTTACAGTGCAGTTATCTCCTTGATCATGTACTGCTCACAGGAATAAACAGACAAAGAAAAGTTGCTCCTGGAAAAGTTTTTCAGGCAGATTTCAGCATCCTGAAAAGTTTAATTTGCTGGGAATGCCTTAATAGGTCAGGGTTTTAACAGCAAGCACAAGGTGTAAAAGGAATGGCTCTGGAAATTCCAAATTCCGTTGCTCCTGTTGCCTTTTTTAGTCTGTACCAGTTGAAGAATTGAGGCTTTTCCCAGTGGTACCAGGGAGCAGAGAGGGGCCCAGGGCCCCAGCCTGAGCAGGCACCTCCCTGGTGACCTCTGCAGTTCCATTCCCACTCTGCTCCTGGTCCCAGCTGAAGTTCCCAGGGAATCCCAGATTCTGGGGAGGGTGCTGGGAGCAGCCCCTGGTGCAGTCCCAGCACCCCAGGGGGACAGACATGGAAATAAAGGCCAGGCCAGCCCCGGGCTGCCCCTGGCTGCCCCCACACCAGCTCTCCCCTCCTTCCCAGGGAGGGATGGGCACTCCCTGGGTGCTTTGTGCTCCCCCCAGGAGATGAGCAGGGACTGGAGAGGATGAACTTCCCAAGGCTTCCCAGGCACCGCGGCCCCCTGAGCCTCCCCAGATGCACCAAATGAAGTTTTGCTCTTTATGGATGCATAATTAACCCCTTGAGTAAACTTCTATTCAAACCTGAATAATTAGCACGGAATGTTTCAAAAGGGTAATGAAAGGCCCTTTCTGGTTCCTAATTGGCTTCCATAAATTGCTGTGAACTGCCAGCACTGTGTGGCAGGGAATGTGTGGGTTGGGAATGTGAGGCTGGAATTCAGCACAGGATGGCCAAGGCTGCCCAATCAACCTCTCCTCGTGTGGGCTCCCAGAGAAAATGTGACTCGGGTTGTGGAAATGCAGCCCCAAAGCCCCAAAGTCTGACTGCTGGGTGAATTTTTGGATGCTGGTTTGTACAAAGGGTTGGGATGTGTCCCAGAAAGGCAATTTTCTATGGAAGCAATGGAGATACAAGAGGTGGTTGGAATTATTTAGGGACAGATAATGAAGCTGTGCAGTAAATGTGCCACTGAACAGGGTAATTAACAGTAATGCTCATCAGGAGCTAATTACATGAATCTTTACCATTTTTAAATGAATGGTTACCATGTAGTTTCCAGGACCAGAATTCCCAGGTTAAGGAGAATGTGCAAAACCTGAGACTGAGTTCCTTGGGTAACTCAGTCACCAATTTATCCACTTAATTTTTAAAAATAAAGCCTGGAAAAAGGAGCAGCTCTTTCCAATTGAGGCAATGTAGACTCAAAGAATCAGCATCCAGCCCCTCCTCAACTCATTCCCACCCGTGCCATGAGTGAAGGAGCCTCCCTGCTTTACAGAACCCCTGCTTTAAGGCAACAAATAAAAGCAAATAATGCTCCCAGATTGAGAAGAATGTGTCGCTGAATTGCACATTATTTCAAGGAGTTCAGCTACAATGACTTCCCCTGGCCAACTGTTTGAAATCCCGACTGCACCACTCGTGTTTTTACCACTTTTCTTTCCAGAAGGACTTTTCCTGACTCGTTTCCTTTTGCTGCAAGGCCAGGTGGCTCCATTGGCTGTGCTGCAGTGCTCTCTGCTGGCACCAGCCCGGAGCTCCTGGGATGCTCCAGCGGAGCAGGGGCTGTCCCAGCCCCTGGCACTGCATCCCAGAATCACACAGTGCTTCAGCTTGGAAAAGACCTTCAGGAACATCGAGTCCAACCATTACCCCAGCACTGCCAGGGCCACCAATCACCCAGGTCCCCAAGTGCCACCTGGGATTGCCCTTCTGGCGGTGCCAGACCCAAGGATTGACATGAGCCAGGCTCCAGGGAAACCCAGGGACTGCCAAGCCTGGCTCTGGGAGTGTGTGTTTACATTCAGGGTGTCCTGACTCAGAGTCCTCTGCCTGAAGCCCCGCTGAGCACACAGGTCCTGTTCCCCTCTCACAGAGGCTTTGGGTGGGAAGGGACATTAAAGATCATCTATTTCCAACTTCCACTGTCCCCAGACTCTGGTCTTGGGCACTGCCAGGGATCCAGGGGCAGCCACAGCTTTTCTGGGCACCCTGTGCCAGGGCCTGCCCTCCCTCACAGGGAGGAATTCCCTCCCAAAATCCCCTCTGAATCTTCCCTCTTCTAGTTCAAAACCACTCCTCCTTCTTCTCTCACCAGCTGCCTCTGTAAAAAGTCCCTCTCCATCTTTTTTTTATGACATTCAGGAGATATTTTCTTTCCTCATCGTTTGCAAAACCTCCCAGGTGAGTTCCAGGTGCTTCTGCCCAGGTTTGGGGGTGGCAGCACCTTCCTCCGTGAGCAGAGGGGCTGCAGTGCTGTGAGGACTCTGCTGTTTTCCCTCACTCCCCCTCACTCTGAGTCACAGCAGCAGAGCCAGCAGTGCCCTGGCTCCCCTCCCTTTGCTGAAGAGCTGCTATTTTCGCTCGAGCCCACGGAGAGCTCAGCACAGGTCCCTGAACTGCCTTGCTGCTGTCCCAGATTTCCACCAGGCAAGGTCAGGAGCCACCGTCTCCATCGATTCCTGCTCGGCAGAGCCCTCGGGGGAGCTCTTCCCCCCGACTCCTGCAGGTTGTTGGTGTTTTTCCCCGAGTGTTTCTGGAGGCCGAGCTCTGAGCTCCGGCCGTGCGGGAGCGCTGCTGCTGAAGGGCTCTGCTCTCCTTCCTTTTTTCCAGGAATGTTTCCTCCTCCTCCTCCTCCTCTGCTGCAGCCGGGCTCTCGCCGAGGGTTTGGGACACGTTCACAGCGAGTTCTGCAGGAGCCAGCTGAGGGGTGGGCACCCAGAGCTGCCTGGCACAGCCTCCTCCTCCTCCCAGACAAGCAGCCCCAGGGGCTGGAGCAGGGGCACAGCTTCCCCTTGTGCTCCTCCAAACCATCCCAGGGTGGCTGTGAAACCCCTAACAACAACCCCCCCCCCAAAAAAAAAAAAACCAAACCGAATAAACTGCCCTAATAAACCCCAATAAACCGCCCTAATAAACCCAAATAACCCCCCCATGTAAACCAAATAAACCCACTAATAAAGTCCCCTAATAACCCCCAACAAACCCCCCTAATAAACCAAATAAACCCCTTTAATAAAGTCCCCTAATAAACCTCCCTAAGAAACCCCAAGAACCCCCCCATTAAGTCCCCTAATAAACCTCAATAAACCCCCTAATAAGCCCCCCTAATAAAGCCTCTCACATCACCCTGACTCTGGTGTTTCCCCCAGCAGTGGGATTGGCTCCCCCTCGCTCCACAGGTGAGGCCTCACAGTGAATTTTAAAGTAAAATCCATGTAAATTCCACCAAAACCTGCACGTTCAAACCCACATCCAGGAATCCTGCCCAAAATCCCACTGGAGTTCCCAGAGCTGGAGCCTGACCAGCAAAGACAGGAACAACACCAAGGAGCCTTTGCCTTGGAACCAAGCTACTGAGGGAAAATATACTGAGAAAAAGAATGAGATTTCCAAGTATTGCCTCAGAGCTGATTTATTCCTGATATAAAACTAAACTTCACAATGATATGGACTTTTTCCATGCATTATTCTAGATGGCAGTGTAAATCAACTGAGAATGCAGTCAGTAAAGTTGTTATTGCCAGCTCTAAAAATCCCACACTATGGAAAAGGTTCCAAGAATTATTAATATTTTCTCTATTCATATGTGCTGTGCCTGAGCAGGCACTCACAGGGAGGGTTTGAAAGTCAAAATAGAGCCATTGTGTGGGGTAAAACAGCCCCAGATTCGGGGCATGGAGATGCAGCTCTGCTCGGTGATTGCTCTCCGTGGGTTTGTGCCATTTAATGGTGGTGAGGAGCATCCCCTCGCCAGTGCTGCAGCTCCTGCTGGGACACCCAGAACTCCCAGTGCCCTGCGAAGGAAAACGGGGCGGTTCCCAAACCCCGAGGGTTTGTTT
Organism: Chaetops frenatus; assembly: GCA_013400775.1. Lineage (NCBI taxonomy): Eukaryota > Metazoa > Chordata > Aves > Passeriformes > Picathartidae > Chaetops > Chaetops frenatus. The sequence continues at coordinate 43,654 of VZTR01006580.1, read as the reverse complement.
GATTGAGGCAAATTCCCTTTGCCTTGCGCCTGGGAGTATCTCGGGAGCCGCTGCTGCTCTGCGGGCACCATCCCTCCGTTCCGGGTGGGATCTGGGACTCCCAGCCCTGCTGCATCATCCCCCTGCCCCTGCTGACTCCCTGGTTACCAGCTCGGCTCCATCTCCTCCTCCTCCTCCTCCTCCTCCTCCTCGTGGAGCTCTAATCCCCGCAGACTCGGAGCTGAGCAGGAGCAGCCAACAGGAGTTGCTTTGTCTGTGCTGACTTGGGTAAGCAAAATATTCTTTCCTTCCCAGCCATTTGCTGTTGCTGCTCTTGCAGAGAAGCAGGTGGGATCCCTGCTCACCTGCTTGCCTTGGAAATGGGTTTTATCTTGGAACAGGGGAATGAGTACCAGAGGACTTCTCATCCGTAGTATCCTCCAGCACTCATGTTGGGCTCAGCAATTTCATAGAGAGCTGTCTCTGACATTTTACTTCCGAAGTATTTCAGGGAATCTGCGATATTTACAATGAAAATGGAGATTTTTGCAAGTGTTCCCCAAGTTGCCTTGGAATAGATGGTGTGGTGGGGGGAAAGCAGGAGCTTTGACGTGGGTTTGTTTTTAATGGCGAGCTCGTGGTTTCAATTTCTTGTTCTTTTGTCCCTGAACACGGAGGCTGCCCTGGCACTTCATTCATTCATTCATTCATTCACATGCAGATTTGCTTGCTTTGCTGTATTTTGTTTAAAAATCAAAGCCCTTTGAATTTGTATTCTCCTTTATTTCCTATGAACTTCTAATTCCAAAGGCAACCCCCTGAAAGCTGCATGTCTGTTCCCCCTGCACATGGAAGTTTGTCACGAGATCATTAATCATGACTTACAATCACTCTGCTAATGCAGAGCATCCATTCAGAAGCAGGGTCTGGTTGCAGATGGATTTGTTGCTGTGGGATGTGGAAGCAGCGCAAATTTCCTCAGGAGAGATTTAAGCAAGGTCATAATAACATCCCCTGCACTGTGAGCAGTGCTGTGCTGGATCAGACAGAGCAGAGCAGCTTGTTGGCTCAGGCTGTAAAGAGCCCAAAGGTCAGACATTAATATCAGACTTGTTTATTATCTCATATCTGTAATATAAACTCGATTGAAGCCCTGCATGTTGCTGTGTTTATCATGATGGGCAAGAGGAAAGCTCCACAAATTAAAGCCATGTTATGCACTTCATTTTCAGATTGAGAGGTCCTCACCTGAATTAGTTAATGTGCTTTTCAATCTCATTATGCAACCTCAGCACACCGGTGTGTTTGCACTGACAGGAGGTGAACGGGAAAAAGGGCACCACAGCCCCTTGTTGGAACAGGGGTTAAAATAAATGTGAATTCCAGGTGCCCATCAGTGGCCTCTGTGTGCACCCCACTGCTGGGGCTGGGATCTGTCCCCAGGCACACCTGGAGGGGGTCAGTGTGGAGCTGGCAGGGGCAGGAGGGCTGGGAGAGTGCAGAGGGACACAGAGCAGGGCAGGAAAAGCTGCCAGTCCCAGCTCAGTGTTTGCCCAACTCCTGCCGTGGTTTCACTCCTGTGGGAAGTTTCTCCAGCTGAGTGAGCCTATCCACAAACCCAGGTTTGGGCAGCAGCAGTGGGACAGGTGAGGGCACTGGAAAGGGCACAGAAAGGGTGCCCAGAGCAGCTGTGGCTGCCCCTGGAGCCCTGACAGTGCCCAAGGCCAGGCTGGACACTGGGGTTTGGAGCAGCCTGGGACAGTGGGAGGGGTCCCTGCCCAGGGCAGGGGGTGGCACTGGAGGGGCTTTGGGGTCCCTTCCCACCCAAACCATTCTGGGATTGTTGCACCAGAGCTTGGATAAATAACAAAAGACAGACAACAAATACATCAAACACTGCATGGTGACCAACTGCTGTGAAGTGCAGCAGGTGGTTTAAGTGGAGCAGAGTTGAAGATGAGCTCCCAGAGACTCAGAGAATTCACATTCTCCAGATCCCATACTCGTGGCTGGACTGAGAGGCCACTGTTCCCTGCACCAACCCCCCTGGCAAACACTTCCCCTGGTTCCAGCAGAGGTAAAGCCAGGGAGAAGGGGGTGATCCAATGTGAGCAAGGTGGGCAAGTGTCCATCACCTGAGCACGTGTGGATCACAGGGTGGTTTGGCTTGAAGGGACCTTAGGGATCGTTCCCTTCCACGCCCCTCCATATGCAGCTTTACATCTCAGGAGCTCAAACATTGCATTATTTTGCTCTCAGAATAGCAGCATTTACTCCCCTTCCTCACAGAGAGGCGAGGGCAGGCAGGAAATGACTTGCTGATGATGGCACAGAGAAACTGAGAAAGCAGGAAATCAAATCCACGTGTAGGGAGTGAGAGCTGCTGATGCAGCCTGTCCCCACAGCCAGTGACAGCAGCAGCAGCAGCTCTGACAGGAGCAGATGATTCCGGGGAGACTGGGGAAAACATGGTTTTACCTTCCTTGGGCAGCAAAACCCACTTTAAAATAAGGAACTTGTTGAATTCACAAGGAATGAACCATCACAATACTCCGGGGATGGAGCAGAAATGAGCCAGGATTGGGCAAATTTAACCCTTGGGCTTGAATGGGCCAAATGCTCAGAATGGAGTGCATGTCACCCCAGTGTCACCCCCGTGCTGGGGACAGTCCCCTCTGCCCAGTGCAGGAGGGTTTCTGTGCCCTGTGTCCCCCTGTCCCACGGAGCAGGTCCCAACCAGGACGTGCCTCAGCACAGGAGCCCAAAATGCCATTTTTCCCCAGGGCCAGGCTGACCTACTTGGGTTTTTTTTTTTTTCTCTTTTTTCACCTCTGGTTGAGAGCAGCCTGGCAGAGCAATGGAGAGCTCCTTCTGTGTCCCCTGGCACCACCCTGCCAGCCAGGGTTTGGTATTTATTTAAAGTGGATAAAACTCACCTGCCATCACCAGCTGAATGTCTCTGCCAGCAAATTCTCTTTCCGTGATATTCCAGGTCTGTAGATTTGGGATGTGCAGATGACTGCAAAGAAAACATTGTTTAGGGCTCAAAATAATTGGCAAAAAGGTTTCTACTGATTGATCAGCAATCTTGTGAAGGACTTTTGACCTCCCCTGATTTCAAACAGCAAGATAAGGCTGGCTTCTAGAAGGAGCTATATTTCTATGAGCTACACAAGCATCAGAAACCAAGAGGTAAATAAAGGTCAAGTTCATGAGGCCTTTGGTGATTTTATAGACTGAAGCCTTCAACTGTTTACAATTGAGTCAATTTTGGTTTCAATAATGTTAAATTAACCTTTAAAAATTGTGTCAAGGAGCTGAAAACCCTGCAAATGTGCTAATTAAGGAGATAAAGTAGGTTCAGGAGGAATCCAGTGTCTGTCTCTCATGAAAAAAGACCTTTCAGCTTTTTCTCTGCTTTAATACTTCTGCCTTTTCCAAAGGGAAAAATAACATCCATGAAAGCTTTTGCTTTGTCTCCTGAAGGCCCAGCTGTGTCCTACAGCCTTTGGGCAGCAGTTCCTGCTCTGGGAAGGGGGATATTCCCCACCCCACTCCCAGGGATGCTCCCTGTGCCTCTGCTGCCCAGGGTCTCTTTTATATCTTATATATATTATGTTTTTCCCGCATCTCTGGGCTCCTTTCTCACTGTCCCGTGCCCCTCCAGTCCTTAGACCTGATCTCATGACGAGTGCTGAGGGGCTTGTGGAGCATTTCACCCCTCCCAGACCTTGGCCTGCTCTAACTCTGACTCTGACTCTACCTGGGGAGTGCTGGGCTTCCACCAAGCACAAAGCACAGGCAGTCAGCCCTCCTGTCCCCCCTCAGAGCACTCCCTGCTTCCACTCTGGAGGAGATGGGGCGCAAGGAAGAGGAGGACAGCAGCTCCTGGAAGAAGCAGACCAGCAACATCCGCAAAACCTTCATTTTCATGGAGGCCCTGGGATCGTGAGTACCAGAGCTGCCCCCGGGGCAGGAGCACCCCCAGGCCCGGCTCCCCGGGCCCTCCTGGCCCTGGCCAATGTCCCAGGGACCCAGCTCCCCGTGGGACAGCCCAGGAGCAGGTGAGGGGTGCCCAGGGGTGCTGCTGCTGCCATTCCTGGCTCAGCTTCCCAAACAGCCCCAGGTGCCCTCTGCCCTCCCCTCCATCCCCTCTGACCCCGAGGGAGCTGAGCATGAGGAGCTTCCCTGCTCCTGCTGCTGCAAGGTCAGGGGCTGGCTCAGAGGAATGACAATAACAAGTGGTATATTTAGCTCAGGAGCCCTGACTCAGTTGGGGAATGAAACAAAAACGAGGATGTTGGAGTTGTACAATCCTTCCCTGTGCGTTAACAGCTTAATTTGCCTATTCATGGGGATGAGACAACAAAACATTTCCAAGGTAGTGGGGGAGGAATTGAATTACCTCCAGCAGCAAGTTCTGTCATGGACAAATTTTCTGTGACTTCCGTGCCCACGACAAAGCTCCCAAAGAAGCAGCTACTCCAAATTCTTGTCAGCCTCCGGGATTAATTGAATTATCCAGCAGCTTTGGCTAAAGGAATGAGGTTAGAAAAAGCTTTCTTCTCTCCTAGCCCACTTGTTGATTCACCATTTTTAATAAGGGGCATAATTATTATAAACTGTTTGGGACAGAGATGTAGAACAGATGCCCCAGCAGCTGATTTGTAGGTTGTTCATTTCCTACTATTGCTTTAATAGGAATATTTAGCATTAGAAATTGGGATTTTTTTTCCCCACATGTATCCCTTCAGCTCCCTGAAGCATTGAAATGAAAATCTGGAACCTAAAACCACCTCAAAACTTGCTATCACTTCCCCCCAGGGTCCAGCACTGCCCTTCCTGGCCCTGCCCTCAGCTCCCTGCAGGGCTTTGCAGACTCAGAGCAAGTCCCATTTAATGCCCCTCAATTAACCTGCTGCTGGTTTGATGAGGATTAGTGAGGACTGGCCTGGCCCAGTGTCACTGTCACTGCCCTGAGCCTCGTGCTCAGCTCCCCAGGACAAACCTTTAACAGGATTGGGGGTTTTAGGTTATAAATACCTGCTGCTGCTCGGGGGGAGCAGGCACTCACTGCCACTTGTCCCTGAGGGGACACAGGCAGCAGCAGCCCCTGCAGGCACGAGAACAATCAGAGGCTGAATTTGAATATTATCTGGGGTTCTCCTGCTGTTTTGCATTTCAGACATGCAGAACGTTGGGTGACACCCACCCACACTGCAGCTCCCTGCTGAGCTGTGCAGAATTTACATTTTCTCTACAGGAAAATGTGGGGTTCTATTTACACTGCATAACCTTGCCTTGAATATCCGAAATCTGGGGCTGCTGCAGGTGCAGTTCCAGCTTTAGAATCAGCATCCACTTAGAGTGAAGTTCCCAGCACGTTGTTCTCCCTTGCTGTTTCCCCTCTCTGTCTGTCCCTCCCCGTCCCCAGCAGCAGCACCCCCTGAAATGCAGCTTCTCCCCCTCTCTGCAGAGGTGCCTTCTCAGAGGTTTTCCTGGTGAAGCAGAAAAGCACTGGCAAGCTCTTTGCTCTGAAATGCATCAAGAAGTCTCCTCTCAACAGGGACAGCAGCTTGGAGAATGAAATAGCAGTGCTGAAAAAGTGAGTGTGACAGCCCAAGAGCAGCCCTGCTGTGCTGGGTACTGCAAAGAAAGGGTCTGGTCCCACCTCTGACAGTGCCTGGTGCTCCAAAAGGGCATCACTGGTCCTCTGCCACGCAGGGGGAGGGACTCAGCCCCAGAAAACCCCAGAGAACTTTCCCTGGTGATTAAAGCAGGATGACTGTCGGGTTTCCCACCTCAGAAGCCCCTCCTGTCCTTGCCAGGTTCTGTTTCTGACCCACATTTCCCTTTGCAGAATAAAGCACGAAAACATCGTGACTTTAGAAGATATTTATGAGAGCACAACCCACTTCTACCTGGTGATGCAGCTGTGAGTACCAGCAGAGCTGTTTCTTTGGGGCCACAGAGGAAGGACAGGGCAGGACCAGGGTGATGTGTGGGGTTTCAGCACTCCAGAGCCCCCCAAGGGTCCATCCAAACACCCCCAGGGCCGAGGCTGGACCCAACCTGGACACTCCTCGTGGTGCCTTGGTCCATCCCCATTCTAACAGCAACTTCCTAAACCATGGTTTGGATCTGTTTATGCAAATGAATTCCTCACAGTTTAGCAGGGCAGAGACAGGAGTATTTCTAATTCAAGCTGTGCCACGCAGGGTTTCTAGAAATGGAATGGGCACCATGTCAGCAGCAGAGAAAGGGCTCTGAGCTCCCGGCTGCTGCTGCTGCTTAACTGCAAATTTAGTAAAGAATAAAACCCTAAATCCACTTGTGGAGTGGAGCCTGTGCAGGGCTGGACCTGCACCTCAGCCCTACCAGGATTTGCCTCGCAGCCTCCCCCAAATTGCCCAGGTTTATCTGCAATCCTCACTGGCAGCCTGGAATCACACCCAGGAGCATCCATCGGCCTCAGCCTCCCAAAAACTGCTGCCCCAGGAATGGTTCTGCTGCAGAAGGACCAGAAACTCAGCCGACCTAACACAAGAGCTTTGTTTAGGTTTTTTCCAGCCCTTTTCTCTCTAAGCTGCCCTCTCCACAGGGTGTCTGGGGGAGAGCTGTTTGACAGGATCTTGGAGCGGGGCGTTTACACGGAGAAGGACGCGAGCCTGGTGATCCACCAGGTGCTGACAGCTGTCAAGTACCTGCACGAGAACGGGATCGTGCATCGGGACCTGAAGGTGAGCCCTGTCCCTGTCCCTGTCCCTGTCCCCAGGGAGCCAGCAGCTTCACCTGCTCTGCCCCACCACCTTCTGCTCCTCTTTGCCATTTTCCTGCCACAAATTTCACCCTCTGACCAGTCCCCTCATTGTGTTCACAGCCTGAGAACCTCCTGTACCTGACCCCCGAAGAGAACTCCAAAATCATGATCACGGATTTTGGCCTGTCAAAAATGGAGCAGAACGGGATCATGTCCACGGCCTGTGGGACTCCAGGATACGTGGGTGAGCCAAGGGGCAGAAATGGGCTTGTGCTGCTGGATTTCCTGGAATAAAGGTTGTGCACAATCAGGACATTTCCTGGAAAAAAGGGAAAAAAATACATCAGTATGTTGCTAACAACGCGCTACTGACAGATGCACTGCACAGACCCTAAAAATGGGTGTAGAGACTGAAAAATCTCAATATTCTAAAAACACAAAGAAAGGGGTAATTTTGAGGGCAATATATTTATTGAAAAAAAAATTATTAAAGTTGCTTTAATGTCATGGGATTTTGTTTCATTTCCACCAGACTGCATTGGCTGGATGCAGCTCCCTGGTTAAACCTCAGCATCCAGGCAGAGATTATCTGTGGTTCTTTCTATCTAATGGTATCAAATAGGTACAAAAACCACAGAGCAGCTTCAGCTGGGAAGTGGGGCTGTTACTGGCTGAAACTGCTGCTTTTTGCAGTGTTGGGTAATTCATTATTGCTCAGAATTGCCCTTTGGTTTTGCTGTCCTGCAGCCCCCGAGGTGCTGGCCCAGAAGCCCTACAGCAAAGCCGTGGACTGCTGGTCCATCGGGGTCATCACCTACATCCTGTGAGTACCTGCAAGCAGCAGCATCCCCGTGTTTTCCCGTGAGACTCCCAACTCCCCCGGGGCTCTGCCAGGCCTCCCATTTGCTCTGTGCAGCACAGCCCCGAATTCCTCCTAAACACAGAAATTGCAGGGATGCGGGGAATCAAGTGCAGGAGTGGGGATGAAAGGAATCACATTTGCTCGGTTCTGTGCCTCATCCTTTGTTTTTTTTCCAATTCCCTACAAATACTGCTCCATCTTCCCGGGTACTTCTTGTTATGTTTCCTCCCACACTGCTCAGCTCGGTACCAGCTGTGGCTTTGTCCTCTCGCTGCTGCAGTGAAATTTTTAAACTCTTTTGTGCAGTTTTGCTGATCCCCTGAGCAGAGAGGGACAGAGGAGGGGGCAGAGCATCTCCTGTGTCGCTGCTGTCACTCCTCACTCGCGTGGCCCCCATGGGCTGCACTTTGTTTGTGGTGGCACTGGAGGACCCCCCCCTCTCTGCTCTGTTCCAGCCTCTGTGGGTACCCTCCTTTCTATGAGGAAACTGAATCCAAACTCTTTGAAAAGATTAAGGAAGGCTACTACGAGTTTGAGTCTCCGTTTTGGGACGATATCTCTGAGTCAGGTAAAGCTCCCTCCCGAAGGCTCCAATCCCAAATCCCCAAAGCAGCCGAGCCCCTGAACGCCCTGTGCTGCCTCGGCAGGGCTGGGGAGGGCTGGAGCTCTGGGCTGAGTCCCTCACACAGCAGCAAGCCCTCGGGCCTGGGAACGGTGGGGGAATGGTGGGAATGGTCAGGGGCTCCATCCCCTCCGTGCTGGGGGGGTGATGCCAAAGCAAAGCTGCCCTGGCAGAGAGGGAGGTGCTGGAGCCTGCCTGGAATGCAGCATCCTCAGCTGAGGCCGTGGCTAAAGTGAACCTGATTTTCACAAATGATTACTGAGCTCTGGGTGGGCTTAGATTCCCCTTGGCAGTGCCCAAGGCCAGGTTGGACAGGGGTTGGAGCAGCCTGGGACAGTGGGAGATGTCCCTGCCCATGGCAGGGCTGGCACTGGATGAGTTTTGAGGCTCCTTCCAGCCCAAATCATTCTGTGGCTCTGTAAGAAGGGAAACTCTGGGCTTTTTCCCCCTTTTTTTGCTCTGTCCTGTCAGCCACCACCAGCCCAGCCTGCTGGTGGAGCTCCCCTGTGCACAGCTCACTGCAGGCAGCATCCTCACAGCTTATTTCAACATCAATCTTTTATACAAACAAACAAACCTAGCAGGGGGTGTGCTGGGGTTTAATAACAAACACCACAATCCTTCCTGCAAGAGAAACAAACAAAAAAAAAAAAAGGAGAGAGATGTAAGAGCTCTTCAAGGCAACTTCTAAATCTGCTCAGTTTGCACTTCATGGTTTTCAGAGATATTTTTTAGTTATTTTTCAGAGTTATTTTTAATTCCACTCCAACTTTGGTACATCCACAGTTGATATTTTTTCATCTGGAGCCTGTCACTGTAACAATCCCCCTTTTTTTGGAGTAATCACAGAATCATTAAGGTTGGAAAAGACCTCCAAGATCACGTCCAGCCTTTGACAGGATCCCAGCAAGCCCAGCAAAGCACATCACCAGCTGCCATCTGCTCACTGTCTCAGCACTCCCAGGGATGGTGGCTCCACCCCTGCCCTGGGCAGCCCCTTCCAGTGCCTGACCACTCTTTCAAAGAAGGAATTGTTCCCAATATCCAACCTGAGCCTCCCCTGGTGCAGTGACACAAACCCTCAGGGCTGACCTCTGTCATGTCCATCCAGCAGCATTTCCCACGTTCTGTGAGGATCAGCTCCGGGAAGAAGGAGAAAATAACCTTCTCTCTCTGCCTTTTCCTCCTTTCCCAAACAGCCAAGGACTTCATCCGGCATTTACTGGAGAAGAACCCCAACACCAGGTTCACCTGTGAGGAGGCTCTGCGGCACCCCTGGTGAGGGGCAGGGTGGCACGGGGACACTCCAGCCCCACATCCCACTCTGTGTGCTCCGTGGGAGCTGGGAGCAGGAGGGTCCCTGGGGAGCAGGAGGGTCCCCAGAGCAGGAGGGTCCCCAGGAACAGGAGTGTCCCCAAGGACAGGAGTGTCCCCAAGGACAGAAGTGTCCCCAAAGCAGGAATGTCCCTCCTGTCCCCAGGATCAGGAGCGTCCCCCACCCCGTCATTAACGCCACCACCTCCCTTGTGCCTGCTCCTGTTTGTGTGCAAAGGAAGCAAAAGATGAATAATTAAAGATGCAATTTGTGCATATTTGCCTCCACAAATAGAGGCAGAGGAGAAATCCCACCCCGAGCTTTCCCAGGCTTTGAGGAGTGTGTTTGTGTTACATTTTGTTGCTGTTTTTCCTTTGGGTTTAATTACTGCTGATTGAACGTACAAAGCAGCTCAGTGCTTCCAGAGTGGGAATGCCTTACAAATGCCATCTGCCCACGAACCCATCTTCTCCTCTTCCCATCTGCAGGATTAATGGAAATACAGCCCTTCACCGTGACATCTACCCATCTGTCAGTGCTCAGATCCAGAAAAATTTTGCAAAGAGCAAATGGAGGGTAAGTGGCTGCTGCTGGGAGCCCAGAGCCATTCCACCAACAAACACCAGTTGCTGTCAGCCAGCCCTGGGCAGGGCTTCAGCTGCGTGGGTAAGCACCCCAAAGCTGGGATCCTCCAGGCTGGAATTGCCTGCAGTCCATGTTTACAGGGTGCTTGCAGCAACATTCCCTGCTGCAGGTGAGCTGGGACATTCACCGCGAACGTCAGGCTCCAGGGGCCTCACCGGGAGAGCAGAGGGCAGGGGGTCGTTTGCAGCTGTTCCCCATTTCCCCGGGCTGGAAGCAGCTATGAACTCGAAAAGCATCAGCAGCTTGCACTGGGTGGGAAATGTGGTGTTTATGGCAGGGATGTGCCCATCCCAAAGAAGCAGGGTGACACCCGGGGAGGGGGGGACAGCGTGTCCTGGCATCACCAGCTGCTCACCAGGGCTTTTGTCTCCTCCCCCAGCAAGCCTTCAACGCTGCGGCCGTCGTGCACCACATGAGGAAGCTGCACATGAGCGGCCACGGGGCAGCCCAGAGCTCTGTCCCTGTCACAGAGCCCCCAGAGCCCCCCAGAGCCAGCAGCCCCACGGGGACCCCCCTGCCAGCAGCGCCAAGCCATGATAAGGACACAGCACAGGGGAGCCCAAACCCACCCAAACCCACTCAGCCCGAGCAGGACACAGGAATGGAGGAGGAGAAGCTGCCAAACCCCCTGGAGGAGGGACCCCTGCCCAGGGACAGCAGCCTGGCCCTGGGGGACACCCACAGCCCCCCAAAGGAGAGACCCCTGCCTGGGGACAGCAGCCTGGCCCTGGGGGACACCCACAGCCCCCCGGGCAGGAGCTCCTGTGGCTGCAGCCCCTCCTGTGTGGGCCACGAGAAGACAAAGACGTCCTCCTGCTCCGAGCCCGTGCTGCTGAAAAAGTCTTCAAAATCCCAGTAGGTACCCAGGTCATCACCATTCACTTCCAGCCAATTGTGTGGGAATGGCCATCCCTGGAAGGAGATGGCCTCCCAGGAGTTGAGGCCAGTGCAGGGAGAGGGGGAGGGATGAGGCAGTGCTTGGTCTGTGCCCAGCCCAGGCTCTCCTGTGTCGCGGGGTGAGCAGGTGGCACAGTCCAGTCCCTGGGGAGCACTTTGCTTTTCCAGAGGAGTTACCAGTGTCACTGCGGGGTCTGTGCCCAGACCCTGCACCCAGCCCTGCTCTGCTCTCACAGCTGATGTTCTGTACACCAACAGCACCATTCCCCTGCAGAATGATTGTAAATAATTGCTATTTCTCTTCTTTCTGTTCCATTTCACCCATTCCCAACCAGTCATTTCAAGTCAGAGGTTCTTGTTCCAATGAAAACCAGTAAACACTCGTCTCACTGTGGCACTGGGCAAACTGGAGTTTGTTTGATCATGTGATGGAGGCACTCACGTGGTCAGAGGTGAGTGCTCTGCTTTTAATTAATCCAATTAGGGCAGGCAAAAGGGAAAGGCCCAAAGAGCACAGCGATTGTACATGAAATAAATGAACCCAGGCTTCTTTTTATTTTTTGGCCTGTTTGACCACAGCTGGGCTCAATCCTCTGATCATTTGCAGCACTTTGTGTGTGAGCAGTGAGAAGCTTTGCAGTTCCTGCTCTGAGGAACATCCCAAAGGTGAGCTCCTGCTGGCAGAGCTCTCCCCAAAAGCTCCCTCGAGTGAGCTCCCTCCTCTCCTGTGCTGTGCCAGTCTCTGCGGCTGAGGTGGTTTGAACAGGACTGTTCAACCACAAAGTATTAACAGCAGAGACAGATGTGAGTTTGAGCCACTCCAGGCTCCAAAATGTGCATTCCAAGGATCAGTGCTGTAAGAACCCTTTGTACCCGAGCCCACAGAGGGATGTGAGCTGTCCCTCATTAGCAGCACGTCCTGCAGGTAACAGGGCAGTGAAACAAAGCCCAGACCTCACCTGGAATTCTCTCTCTTGCAGAACCAGAAGGGCTCTTTTACTCTTTCCTGCACGTGAGAGCCAGGCATGGCCAGCGTGAGCAGGGAAGGAGGCTGTGCCCTGGCAGCAGCTCTTGGAGAGCAGTGACCAGCTGGGACAGGGGCACAGCAGTGCCAGGATCCATTCCTGCAGGGACCTGGGGCTGTTTCTGGGTTGTTACAGCTGGGAGGAGGTGAGGGAAGGCCTGAGGCTCCTGCTCCCACCCCCAGTGTACATTGCCACAGGGCATCATCAGTGCTACCAGCTTTTTTTCCTGTTTAGTTGTCAATGCACAAATGCACTGCACAACATCAACCCCACAAACCAAAGCCATGCAGAGCTTTATTCCGTGGCAGCTCAGTTGTTTTTACAACCCTCACCCTCTGCTCTCCTCGGGCTTGGTTAATGCCAGGTTTTGGCACTCTGGAGTTCAGGCTGCTCAGCCCCCAGTGCAGCTGCAACAGGAGAGAGAACCTGCTAGAAACCTGCCTGTGTGTGACACTAACACAGCAAGGTCTGAGCTCTGCTTCCAAGGCTGTAATTGCACAAGGAATACTTGCTTAATAAAGCTGAGTTTTGTTTTGTAAAGTGCTTCTTGGTTATTCATAGAAATCTGATGTGGAAATGGTCTGTTAAGTCCCTCCTAAAGATTTCCCTGTGCATCCCAGACCTGCTCCTGCTGCTGTTTTTCTGGCAAAATGTTCCATGGTAAATAAGCAGATTGTGGCAGAAAATCAAACAAGACATCTGGTTTCACCTTTGTCTACGAGCCTGTGCGTCTCTAATTTGCATAAATGTAGGCATGTTATACAGAGGGAGATAAAACTCTCCATTTCTCTGATCTGCTTATTTGAAGGAAGATCTCAGGGGGAAGTACTGAAGCCACGGCATGTTTGAAGAATTAACTGCAGCACAGTTTAAAAGCTTTAAAAGACCCCACAGGAGGGCTTTAATTTGAACTGTGAAATTCAGCTTAAGGAGCTTGAATTGGCTAAAAGAAGAAAACAACAATTTCCTGTTTCATAAAGCCCTGTGGAAATAACAACCTGGGGATGTGTTTATTTGCCATGGAGCCTGGTGTCTCTCCCCCTTTTTCCTCCAACCACTGGGCAGCTTTGGCCAGTCCAACCCACTCCATGGGGTTGCTCCTTTGGTTCAGTGCAGCTGTTTTCCAGGGGTATGGAAAACTAACTTGCTAAAAATAGGGATATGGGGCACAGGAGAGCTCCAGCTGGGGAATGGGAATGAGTGCAGCAGGCTGTGGGCAGAGGAGGCAGTGAGGCTCAGGAGCAGCTCTCGTAGTAGGCGACTTTCCTCTTGATGGTGTCCCGGATCCTTCCCACCTGCTCCTCCAGCCCCGACAGCCGGGACACCCTGGACAGCAGAGCTTTGTTGCCCTCCTGAATTTCCGACTCTAAAGCTGAGCAGAGAGGGCAGGGAAGGGCAGGGTTACGTGGTGGGGTTGGGCTGAGCCTCCACCTCCCTCCTGCACAGCTCTGACGGGGCAAGCAAACCAACATCCTGCACTCCCTCTGCTCCCCACCTTCTAAACAACCCCCCAAAACACCACTCCCGTTAGTTTTGAATGCCAAAAACTGGAAGTGAGTGTGTGGAGGACAACGGGAGCACACTGGCACCGCAGGCAGGGCTTCCCTCCAGGGTGGCACCCTTGAAAACTCTCAATTTCCTGGCACAGCACCACCAGCTGCAGCCCCGATCCCACCCTCTCACTGCCCAGCATGCATGGTGTGCCCCTCATCACTCCTTTCCCTCCCACCACAGCAGTCCAGGAGCTCTTCCCCAGGGCACGATGAGCTTGTGAGAGCCTTACTTTCCATCCTGAGCATGATGCCCATGGTCTCCTGGAAGAGAGCCTGTGCCTCCTGGGTGATGCTCTGCACCCTCCTGCCCTGCTCCCCCAGCTCGGGGCCCTGGCCCATCCTGCTCTGCAGCTCCGAGTACAGCTCCTTCACTTGTGCCAGAGCCTGGGGAAAAGCAAACAAGCACTGCAGGTAGGATCAGACAGGCTCTGGAGAACGGGGGTTTGCAGCGTTGAATCCTGTTTAGATATTAAACAGATGCAGCACCAGAGCTCTGTCTCTGTTACCAAGAGTGATGCACTCAAACACTGGCAGACAGCCCCGTGGGCTGCTCTGCCTCAGGCAGGACAGACCAGAAATGAGTTCCCAGCAAAGGGCAGTGGGATTGGCAGCGGCTCTGGAGAAACCCAGGCGCGGGATGGTGCCGTGGTGTGACAGCACAGAGCCACGGCCTGCACAGCAAAGTCTCCCGGCCTCGGACAGAGGCAGGGCACAGCTGGCAGCGGGGACAGCCCGCAGTGGTACCTGCTGGGCACTGCTGGCCTGCTGTGCCACTGTCCCCGCCGTGTCCCGCAGGTCCCCGGCCCGCAGCAGGTTCTGCTCGGTGCCACGCTGCAGCTGCGGGAGCCGCCCCGCCAGCCCCGCCAGCCCGGCCCCCACGGCCAGCACGTTCTTCTCAGCTGGACCGAGGACAGCCTGGATCTGAGAGCAGAGGGACCCCCGTTAGCAGGGAAGGCACAGCCAAACCCCCTCTCCCTGTGCAGGGAGCAGTTCTGCTGGCTGAGGGACACGGCCAGGGGCACTGGGCATCGCTCACCTCGTCCACACGCTCGCGGATGAAGCGCAGGGAGGAGCCCGAGCCCCTGAGGGCCCCCTGGGCCTCCAGCAGCACTGAGCTGCCTCGCTGCAGGTTCCCCAGCACCTCCTCCACGCTGCCCTCCACGGCGTTTGCCCGGTTCCTGGGGAAAGGTGGGAAGCAGCCAGGAGTGAAGTCAGTCCAGTCACTTCCAAACTGGAAGTCGAGGCCACAGAGGTAAAATCAGGGAGCTTGAGAAACAAGACAGGATTGCTGCTGAGAAAGGTGCAATCTCCCACACCCAACACGCACAAACCCACACGTCTGGACTCCAGCAGGTTTCCTTGCAAGAGAAACATTAGTTCCACTTCACAGCCTCAAGCAAAAGAGACAAAAGAAGGGGAGAGAAACATCTTCCTTCTAACTAGTCAGAAATGTTTCTTTCATGGTGCATGACAGGGTATCAAAGGGAAAGCAATAACCACTGAACCAGTTCCAATGAACAGTTTTCTGCTCACAGTGGGACTGTTGAGGCTGGCTGTCAGAGCTCTGGAGAAAGCCAGGCTCCCCTGTCTCATCACTTCCAGCAGGTTAAGCAGGTGTCAGACACTGCCAAGGAGTTTACAGACTCATCCTGCTGACCTTCTCACTGGGGTATTGCTGCAAGTCAACTTGTGACAAAGCAGATGCTCCAAATTGGCAAGGACACTCTGTAATTACTTTTTAAGGGACGGTGGAATAATCCTCCCAACTTTCACCCAGAAAACAAATAGCCCATTGAATCTCCTCATGCTGGCTTGTGCAATTAGGATGTAGGTCACCAATACCAGCTAATACCAGGGCAACGCTGTCATCTCCCAACACAGGCACTCGAGATAAGGGAAAAGCCTCCACTGCCTTCCATAAAGCCCTTCTTGTCATGGTATCTAGCAGAGGATTTATTCTTGGGAGGTTTATTCTCACTGGGGCCCCGGGGAGGTGTCTGGAGATTGCAGACTCATTCCTTTAGGCGCTGGATGGACACAGAAGATCCCGGCCTAAAACCTCAGATTGTGCAAGTCAGGAGAGCTCGGGCAGAGCGAGATTCGAACGCAGCTGAGAACCACCAGTTCCACCCCAGCCGAGGGACCCTCAGCTGCCAACAGCCTTGACCCTCCACCGACCTGGCCTGTTCTGCCTCCTGCTGTAGCCTCTTGGCCCTGGCCATGTCCTCGGCCGTCTGGGCAAGGATGTCCTCGGGGCACTGCAGCTCCGTCGCCAGCCTTTGGATCTCCGTCATTTTCCTCCGGATGGCGGCAGCGTCCGTGGGGAGGCTCAGGGACAGAACTGACTCACTGATTTCCTGGATAGAGGCAGGATCCGTGTCCTTGTCTGCAGAGCCAGCAGACAGACAGCATCAGGGAAGGTGGGAGTGCAGGGGAGGAGGAGGGCAGGCACCCATGCACATCCCACACACATCCCGTTCCAGACAGCTGCCAGCATCCCCACTGAATTAATCTCCTCGAATTCCATGTGCTTCTCATTCACACCAGCAAAACTTTCAGGAAATTACTAAAATGATACCTTGAATTTGGCAACAAGAACATCATGGCTGAGCCCAGAGCCATCAGGCAGCCTTCACTGAGCAGATGAGGGTGTGTTTCAAGACAAGCCTTTTTTCATTTCACAAATAAAAGTTAATAAATCAGAAGCAGCCAGAGCCCAAGGGACATTAGCCCAGCGATTAGCTCAGAAATATCTTCACTCATCATTAACACCAGGCAGCACCAAATGACCTGATTTTCTTATTCAGCTAATCCTCAGGAGGCTCATTATGTTATTACAATCTGTCTGTGAACAATAAGTCATCCCATCAGTTTGTAGGACAACAAGGAATTCTCATCTGATTAACAGCCTGCTCCAGAGCAGGGTCTGTCTGCACCAGTGAGTGTGGCCAGAAAACCTCTGAGGCTGCAAATCCCCATCCCTGGAGTGGCCCTCAATGCTCTGGGCTGGTGACAAGGTGGGGTTTGGGCACAGCTTGGACTCAATGTTGGAGGCCTTGTCCAAGCTCAGTGAGTCTGTGATCACTGCAAAGAGCAGCTGTGTCCGTGCACAGAGCAGGCTGCACCCCCAGGCCCTGCAGTGCCAGAGGTACCTGCCAGGAAGCTCCTCACTCTCTGGATCAGAGCCCGGACACGCTGCACGTCCCCCTCGATCTGGGTCCTGGTCACCCCCAGCTGCTCCAGCAGCCGCCGTGTGCTGCTCTGGATCTGACCCACGGACAGCTCTGTCGTCTTCATCTGCACACAACAATGACCTGATGGTGCCTGTGCTCGGGCCAGAGCCCACAGCCCTGCCCCAGCTCTCATCCAGAGCCCACAGCCCTGCCTGAGCTCTGAGCCAGAGCCCACAGCCCTGCCCCAGCTCTCATCCAGAGCCCACAGCCCTGCCTGAGCTCTGAGCCAGGCCAGGCACGATGCTGTTCCCTGCTCCCACTGTGCCAGAGCTTTAAAGGACTGCACGTGTTAAAGACTGAGGGTTGGATCTGCAAAGGAAGTTCTCAAAGAGGGACAGCACCATTCAGCATTTAAAAACACCTTTGAAATGGATTTTGAATGGCTTTGGAACCTCACTTTCTCTTTGCAAGGCACAGCAAGAAGCTGCAGGAGCCTTAACACATGAACTCTCTCTGATTGCATCAAACCTGCAGAATCCAAGGGTTTTCCATATTCCCACCCCTTCTGGCACACTGATCCCAACCCAGGGGGTAGAGAGGCTTCCTTGTGGTGTGTCCAGAGCCCCTCGCGGGCCTTCAGCCGGGGAGGCAGGACCCGCAGAGGCAGCAGGGAGCCTCCCAATCAAACATCCCTGGGTTTCTGAAGCTGCCCAGGGGATCGAGCCCCAAACAGAGTTTGAGGTGGGTATTCCTCGCTCTGTGCTGTGAGGTGTGAGCAGGGGGACGGGCAGTGCCCACACTCACCAGCTGAGCCGTGTCCTGGAGCTGGGCACTCAGGCTGCTGAACTCCTTGGCCGCTTGCCCGGCCGCAGCCAGGGCCCCTCTGGCCAGCGGGAAGAGGCCACGGCAGGGCCGGCCAGCCCCGCAGGCAGAGCTGTTGTCCCGAGGGCACAGCAGCCCCTGGCAGTGGGCAGGGGTGCAGGGCTCCACTCGGGCCCCTCCACACACCTGGGCAGGGAGAGAACACCTGGAGTTGGGCATTGCCCGGCTGGAGACCCCTCGGTGCCGGGGGGGGAGGCAAACACGGCACCAGAGGGGCTGCAGACCCTGCCAAGGGAGCTGGGAACGGCTGTGTTTGTGCTGTGGGAGCTGTGTGGGCATGGCAGGGAGCCCAGCAGGGCTGGCAGTGGCACGGGTGGCACAGCCCAAAGCACTGGAGATGTGCCACTGTTGGACAAGGGCAGCCAGAGCTGGATGCCCACACCTGAGCCAGGTCAGCGTGGCCTCAGCAGCCCGAGCTGGAGCAGGAAGAGCAGCAAAGCAGGGCAGCCAAAGCCCAGTGGCTCACGATGAGTAACAGCACATCTGTGTGGAGCAAACATCTCTGCAAACCTCCCCATCCCACCTGCCCTGTTTGCTTTGGGGGAGAACTGCATCAGAGGGCCCTGGAGAGCAGCAGCAGAGGGAAGTGTGGCACCTGGCAGGGGTGCCCCCAGTCTCACACGGCAGCAGGGGCTCTGCACAGCCAGGCCAGGCCAGGCTGGTGGCTCGGAACGTGCCCGTGCCCCCAGCAGCAGACAGGGGAGGCTGGTGGTCTCCACAGCAACCAGCACCGAAATGGATCTCCATGGCAATAACAAAGCAGTGAAGGAGAAATAGGAGAAACCTCATCCAGAAATTAAGTGGGTCTTGGAGACACAAGAAGTGACACGGGAGAGTCCCCGGAGGGAAAGGCACAGGGCTGGGAGGGGGAGGTGGGCACTGCTTTGGGGCTTGGGGTGCCCGGGCAGGGGATGCTCAGCCAAATCCCCAGCCCAGTCTGTCTGGACAGGGTCTTTGTCCTGCCGTGCCGGAGGAGATGCAGGGCTGCAGGATGAGATTTCTGCCTCCTGAGCTCTACAGGGCGCCCTGGAAAACCAGACACACCCCCTGGGGAACTTAAAAACCCGCTTTGCATCTTCACCTGGTTGATGGCAGGGCTGAGGTCGGGGGCTGAGGCCAGCTCGCCCTTCAGGGCCAGCAGCTTGGCCGTGTCCCCAGGCAGGTTCCCCTGCAGCCCCGCAGCGCTCCGGCGGCTCTCCCGTGCCCGGGCCAGCAGCCCCGGGGCACCCGCGGCCAGGCTGCCGGCACTGCTGGAGCTCTGGTAGGCGGAGCGGATGGTCTGGAAGGCTCCTGCGGGAATAAAGGCGATAAATGGCACAAATGAGGCACAAATGCGGCACAGTCCCTTGGGGAGGCGCTGCCTCTGCCCTGCGGCGGATGCGAGCTCAGGAGAGGGTGCGGCCATGGATTTGTCACTAAAGCATCACCAAAAACTCCTCATTCCAAACACCTTTCAGCCCTTCCCTCAGCGAGCTCGAGGTCTCCTGTAGGACTGAACTCGGGGTTGCGGTTAAAAGGGTGAAACTAAACTGGAGCCGGCCAAGGCACACAGGCTGATCCTGGGCTTTGGCTGGGCAGGAGGGATTCCAGAGCCTCTTCCCAGCTCCTGAGCAGCCCCATCATCCTCCTCCAGCACAGGACACGGAGCTCTGAGCCCTGCACGGACAGAGATGTGCAGAGTGAACTGCCCTGGTGCAGCCACTGGGCACAGCTGGCACATCCCTGAGCTGAACGTGTGCTGTGGTGGGGAGAGGACAGCAGGGAGGCACTGGGAGAGAAGGAGATGGAGCAGGGACTCAGGGCAGCAGCCACCAGCCTCGTAACAGGGCTTAATTAGCTGTTCTCCTCCCCAGTGCCTGACAGGTAGCTGGCTCTCTTCCCCAGCCTCCATCCCTTCCATCTGTGCAGCCTCCATTCCCTTGGTGCCTCCTGGATTCAGTGACACTCTCCCAGCAGGGCTGGCCCCTTCCCACCCCTCCCTGGCAGCAGAGATTGTGCTGGTGGGGAACAGGAACACAGAATGAGCTCCCCGCCCCAAAATCCAGAGCAAGCACCCCAACAGTGAAAGCCCAAGTCACGGAGCAGAGGCTGCATGGGGAGCGTCCCTCTCAGCAGGGAGAGGAGATCTGTCTGCTGTTCTGACAGCAGGTTAAGAACCCCTCTCATCCACTCAGCCCCAGGCAGTCACGCTGAGGTCAATGAATGGCTGCAAATTAAGAGATGTTGCAGGTGCAGAGCTGTACCTGACAGGTCCGTGCTGCGGCTGGTTTCAAACTGGGTCTTCTTGCTCTGGTACTGGGAGTTGGTGACAAACAAGCTGCTGTTGAGGGCTTCCAGCTCCCTCGAGAGGGAGGCGGTGTCATCCAGGAAACGAAGGTCGGGATTCATGCCTTGGACCTGCTCCCTGGGAGAGAAAAAGAACAAAATGTGAATTGAGTAGAGAGCAAAACACCTGCAGACAGAGAGCAGGGCCGAGAGGGCTGTCTGTGCTGGGGCACTGCCAGCCCCTGGCAAAGGGGCACTTCTGAGCCCAGAGACAGCCAGGGACACGCCAGGGCCTCACAGGTTTGCAGGGAGGGGCTGGGCTGCAGCCCCCCTCAGCAGGGCTGTGCCCACACAGAGACCAGGACTGCTGGATGTGCCCTGGGAGTGCCACCAGGCATTCCTGACAGTGCCACCAGGCATTCCCGACAGTGCCACCACACAGGCTGCCCACTCTCGTCCACCCTCAGGGACATTGTGCAGGGGACAGGCACACGTGGGAGCACTGCTCCCCTGCCTCCCCACTCCCTTTGTGAGCAGAGCCAGGCATGGCAGGGACAGAAACAAAGCAGAACCCAGTGCAGGCAGCTCAGAGAGAAACCCCAGCAGCTCCTCGTGGATCAGGATGCGCCCCATGGGCAGCAGCCAGCCCTCACCTGATGGCAGTGAGCGCGCTGCCCACCTGGGCCAGGCCCTGCAGCGTCCCAGCAGCGTGGCCGAGGATCCCCTGTGCCTGCTGCAGGTTCCCCTGAGCCCGGGAGAGGCGGGGGCCGAGCTGGGAGCCCCCCGTGCCCGGGGGCAGCCGCGCTGTGGCGTTGGCCAGCCCGGCCTGGCGCTGGCGCAGGCGCTGCACGTCCCCGTGGGAGGTGTGGAAGCAGGGGTGGCACCGCTGGCAGCCGGGGTAGGAGCTGCAGTGGCCCTGCTGGCACTGGTCACAGCGGGGCCCGGTGACACCGGCGCGGCAGAGGCAGCGCCCCGTGGCCCTGTCACAGCCCAGCTCCTCCGTGCCCCTGAAGTCACAGTCACACTCTGGGACAGGAAAGGTGGAGGGGGAGAGAAGGTGGTGGTGAGTAACTTTATATCTGTACAAAACCAGCCCTTAATTAGGGGTTAATGAGATCCCAACCTGGTGTCTCTCCTACCCTGCCAGCTCCTGCAGCAGCTGGGCCAAAGGTGGCAAGGGCAGAGCAATGGGAAGAGCCCCCAAGCCCAGGGACTGGCACAGCCCTGACCCTGCAGGGTCGGCCCAGGGATCGCCCAAGGCTGCTGGGAGGGCACTGGTGGGTACTGGAGATGAACTGGGAGGCTGTTGCAGAGAGGAAATCTCTCTTGCCAACCAGCATGGGAACAGGGATGCCGGGACCTGGGCCAGCTGCTCCTTTTCCCAGCTAATCCATGATCTCACACAGGAAACACCCAGCCAAGGCAGTACCTGTGCACCCTCCCTGTGCATCTCTGTAATGCCTGGCTGGGCACAGCTGCTGCCCCACGGCCGAGCACGTCTGTCCTGTGAAGCCATCCCTGCACGGGCACTGTCCTGTGAACTGAGAGGGGAACACGTCAGGGACTCCCACTTCTGCACACAGCTCTCCCACAGCTGCTCTTGACCACCAAAACCAGCACACAGACCATTTCCTCCTCTCAGTCTGTGCCAGGCTGCAGCTCAGGCACAGGGTGCCAACAGCTCCACACAGCCCCAGCAGCACGAGGAGGGGGCTCTGCCTTGTCTGAAAAACAAAGCAATCGCCCACGAGCAGCTGCTTTGCCATCTCAGGTCTCCTCCCCACGCTGAGCTCGTTTGGAACCTTAGGCTCATAGAATTTGTCATGGTTTGGGGTTTTTCCATTTAACTTTTAATTTTCCCAGTTGCCTCTTAAGCCTGAAGTGGCACACATGCTTTTCATTGACAAATGAGGATAATTAACTTCCCTTGCCTGTATGAAGATGTCTTATTAGGGCTTCCTTGATAAATACCATGCTTGTTAAAGTGACTTAATCTTGCCTCAATAATTACCACCTTCTTTCATTTTCCTGAATAGTCTGTCATGGTGTTTTCTAAGAATTAGGAAAAGGAAATAAGAGTGGGATGCACTGGGGCTCCTTTTGTGAAGGTTCCCATGGATGGCACAGGACAAAGGAGGCACTCAGCAGGTGGGTTTGATGCTCTGACAGGTCCCCAGCGAGGGGACACAGAGCCATGGCCGTGGTACCCTGATCTGTGCAGCTCAGCCCCCGAGAGCCCCCCACAGCAGCGATGTGGAGTCGGGGAAGGAAAAAACAGAGCAAGCACAGAGAAATGAAAAGCAAACCCTGCTGGAAGAAGAGGAGCGGTGCCGAGGCTGCCCGGGGGTACCTGGTTGCAGTGGGGGCTGCGGGAGCCGCGGGGGTGGCAGGCACAGGGCCGGCAGCCCTGCCCACTGCCCAGGTCCCAGTGCCCGGCCGCGCACTGCCCGCAGTCCCTGCCCACCACGCCGGGCAGGCAGAAACAGCTCCCGGTCTCCTCGTCACAGGGCACGTCCTGCCGTGTCCCCAGGGCATTGCAGGTGCATCCTGGAACAGGGAAGGCTTGGCTGAGGCAGGAAGGAGCACAGAGCACCAGAGCGGCCTCCCCGAGGAGCTCAACCACCCAAAGAGGGCTCTCCCGTCTCTCTCTTCCCACCTGAGCTCAGGAGATCTGCACCTTGCTCTGACAGCATCCCCCAAATCCTGCAGCAGGAATCGGAGCCCGAGGGGCCCCAGCATCCTCCAGCCCAGGGGGGAACAGCAGTTCCCCAACCCACAGCTGCCCTGTGCTGCCCTGCTCTGCCTGGCATCCCCTCCTGCCCGGCATCACCTCCCTCCTGGCATCACCTCCCGCCTCCCCTGCACCCCAGGGGCACTCAGGATACAGCTGCATCCCCCAAAACCCCACCTGCCCTGTGCTTTTTGCTAAAATCACACCTGAAACCACCCCCCAGACTGAAAAATTACCTTTTATAAACCTTTACAAAATGGGCCCTTGGCTTGAAAACCCCAAACCCAAAGCTGGGCAGGACCTGGGTCCCTTTGGGAGGGGACAGAGGTGGGGAGGGTCCCCCCGGGGGTACTCACTGCGGCACCCAGCGGGGTTGGCACGGGCCAGCTGGGCAAAGCCCGGCTTGCAGAGGTGGCAGCGGTCCCCCTGCACGTTGTCCTTGCAGACACAGCGCCCTGTCCCCGGGTCACACACAGAGCCGGGCACGGTGCCATCTGGGTCACACTCACAGGCTGCAAAGGGGCAGGAAGCGTCCCAGCTGAAGGGGCAGGGGCTGGGGAAGGTGCTGGGGGGCGTTTGGGGGTGTCACTCACGCAGACAGGCCTCGGGGTGGCTCAGCTCCTGCCGCGGGTTGCGGAAATAGCTGCTTTTGCAGCGCTCGCAGTTGTTGCCCTCGGTGTTGTGCTGGCAGCTGTCACACACCCCCCCGCTGGCCCCGCCGCTGGCCTGGTACAGCTCGGGGTCGAAGTGGCACGAGGACGAGTGACCATTGCAGTCACACCCTGAGAAAATCCCAGGGAGAGGCTCAGTCGGAGCTGGCACCGTGCAGACCCCTCCGGCAGCAGCAGCAGCGGCACTAGAGGGGGCCCAAGGCTCCTGTGTGACACAGTGGCAGCCGGTGACAGCCCCACGGTGGCGCCAGGGGCTGGGCACCGCTGCAGCCCATGAGCGGCACAGGTGGCGCGACACCAGCCAGCGTCACCAGCCAGGCACACGGAGAGCCAGGAAAGGGCTGAGAGCTCCCTGCTGGGCGGGTTTGGGACGGGGCAGGCACTGGCCGTACTCTGGCACTCGTGGGGGTCACTGTCCTCGGCGGGGGCCCAGGCCCGGGCGTTGAACAGGGCAGCACAGCGCTCACAGTGCGGCCCGGCCGTGTTGTGCTGGCACACGCAGTGACCAGGGACCTGCTGCAGACACACCGTGTCACCCACCCTGCTGGCAGCGGCTCAGGACAGAGCCTCAGCCTCCCAATGCCCCTCCAGCTCACGCCCATCGAGCAGCCTCCCACAGCCCATTTCTCATCACTGGGGCCAAGGTGTCCCAAGGAGCACTCTGGGCAGGCAGGGGAGCCACCCCAGTGGTGTCCAGACCCGTGGCAGCCCTCAGCAGAGCCACCCCAGTGGTGTCCAGACCCCTGGCACCCTGAGCTCACCGTGCTGGGCTGGTCCCCCTCAGGGGCGCAGCGCTCGGCGTGGCCGTGGCAGAAGCAGCTCCCCAGCACCTGCATCTCTGTCACGGCGTAGAAGGTGCTGGGTGAGTGGTAGCCCTGGCGTGGGATGTGGGGCAGCTCCGTGAAGTTGATCCTCAGGTTGGTGAAGGGCCCCAGCTCTGTTGGGGATGGAGGACAGGTGTGAGGGCCAGCAGGTGCCCAGCAGAAGCTCTTTGCAATTGGTGGGCAGGGCTTAGAGCAAGGGAAGGAAGAACTGGCACGAAGAGCTGAGCCATCAGCAGAGACCAAATGCTGCTCCTTGACACCCCGGATGTGCAGCTCAGGGTCCTCCAGGGGTTACCCCAGCTCAGCACTTCCCATTGGTGCAGGGAGAACCACGAGGAGCCCCATTCCCCTCTCCCTTCTCAGCTCCCATCACTCACTCTCGATGGCTTGGCTGTAAGAGGAGCTGATTGTAGACCCCAGGTCTCGGACACTGAATTTCACCTTAGAAGGAATTTTAAAAAAACAAGTTAAAAAGCAGGAAGCGCGAGCTGCTCTTTGCTCCTGCTCTGGGCACTGCATACTCCAGATCTGCCTCTGCACAACATCTCTAAACACAGGGAAAGCCTTTAGAGCTGCAGAGGATTTTGCAGGAA
The DNA here is from genome assembly GCA_013400775.1 of Chaetops frenatus. Classification (NCBI taxonomy): domain Eukaryota; kingdom Metazoa; phylum Chordata; class Aves; order Passeriformes; family Picathartidae; genus Chaetops; species Chaetops frenatus. The sequence continues at coordinate 18,857 of VZTR01006580.1, read as the reverse complement.
GGCCAAGGCGTTCCTTGCCTGTCGCAGAGCAGCAAAGGCTTTCTGGCCAGGGGAGCAGGAGCCCCCACAAGGACTGCCCTCAGCAGTGCTGGATGCCTGCGGGCCCACCCCTCACCAGGTGTGCAAGACTTGAGGCCACCCCGTGCTCCTGCACCGCCCAGGCCACCCACCCCAACCCCAGGGCCACCACGGGGGTCCCTGGCACAAACCCCGAATGCCTACCGTGCCCCCGTGCACGGGGTGTCCCCGCAGCTCCTGGCACGGCGGCTCCTGCCAGCCCTCGGGGGAGCCGCGGCCCACGCGGGGGAAGGCGGAGGCGCAGTCGGAGGCCAGGTACTGCAGCACCTGCCACGTCCTGCCGGCGTCCAGCGAGCGCTCCATCAGCATCGCTGCGGGCGGGGACTGCGGCATGGACAGACACACGGACAGGTACATGGAGTGACACACGGACAGACACACAGACAGGTACACAGAGTGACACACGGACAGACACACGGACAGGTACATGGAGTGACACACGGACAAGTACACAGAGTGACACACGGACAGACACACGGACAGGTACATGGAGTGACACAGGGGCAGACACAGAGTGACACAGGGGCAGGTACACGGACTGACACAGGGGCAGGCACACGGACAGGCACACGGACAGGCACCTCCAGGTGGCAACACATGGTGACACCACGGACTGGCACCTCAGCCCCAGCCAGGTCCTGCCCTGGCCCTCCCTGTCCCTCCTCCTCCTCCTCCCTGCAGGCTGCTGGAGCCATCCCCATCCCCTGCAGGGTACTGACACCTCCTGGGGTCCCTCACCCCTGGGCCAGCCCTGCTGCAGCCACCATGCACACACCTGCACCCAGGAGGCTTTTCAGCAGATATTCCTGGGGTGGGAACCCACCACCCTGCCCCACCACTGCCAAAGGAATGGAATTCCCAGTTCTCAATGGAACAGCCATAGAAAAAACCAAGGGGAAAAGGCTGGGGACTGTGGTGTGTTTCCTATCAGGAGCCTGAAGGGAGGTGTGTCCCCAGGGCCCCACACCCACAGAGCCAGCAGGGCCCTCCAGTGCCACCCACGGCCTCCTCGGGAGCAGAGGAGCTGCCCACAGACACCAACCCTGAAGTGCAGCACCACGCTGTCCAGCTGGAACAGCTGCTCCAGGTCCAGCTGCAGGGACACGCGCTGGACACCTGCGGGCACAGAGCGGCTCGGTCTCAGGGGGACACACTGGGGGGGACACGGGGACAGCAACCTGCCAGGCCGCTCGTTTCCTTCGTTCCTCCCCACCCACGGAAGCCAAGAGCGCTGCCCCTTCCCCTCGGGTGGGTGGTTGGCAGCAGGTTGTGCCCTCACCGTTCTGGGACTGCCACCAGCGCGCGCGGCCGGCCGAGGACAGGACGTTCTCCACGCGGTGCCCGCTGTAGCTGTGGGGCAGCCTCGAGTCACACCTGCAGCATTTCATGCTCCACTGCAAAGGAAGGGACAGTGGGAGCGACCACCCCAGCATCCCGGAGGGAAAGGCCCCAGGGATGAGGAGGATTCATTAAGGACCAAAGAGCAGCAGCACAGCTCATTTAGAGCTGAAGGACCACGTTCACTGACTACACACAGGCCTCGAGTGCTCCCCTCCACACCTTGTTAAAAACCACAACTCAAGGTTTTAGGGGCTGAAAGCTAAACCCCAAATGCTTTTGACTAGCACAGATTTTTGGCAAGCCATCAAAATTGCGGTTTTTTAAGCAACCCCCCCCCCACCCCCCACCCGGTTTCCACAATGCCAACACTTGACAGAAAGCCCTTTGCAGCTTTTCAGGACTGCTTTGCCCTTTCCACACTGCCGAGGGCTGTCTGGTGAGCAGAAAAGCCCTTCCCGCCTATCCAAGGGCTCCGGGGATGCTCGGCCCCCCGGGCTCTCCCCCGGGAGCAGAGCAGGAGCAAGCAGTGGGTGAGAAGCCAGGGGGTGGGAAGTCGAGTGGCTCAAAGTTCAGCCCTTCACTTGAGCAAGTAATCCAAGGAGTAAACAGAGATTTACACGGGGAATGTGGGGACGGGAGAAAACCGTCCCCTGGGAGGAAACAAATACCCAAAATGTCACTAACCAGGCAACGCTGCCTGCAGCCACCGGCGGCCACCACCGCGGGGCTCCTGAGCCGGCTCAGAAACGGGCAGAGAGCAGCAGGGAAGGGCTGGACAGCGGCCAGGGGCAGAGGCAGGCGCGGGGTGGGGGAGGACCACCGGGAAACGGGGATGGGGACACCCAGGTGAGGCCGAGGTGGGGAAGGGCAGGGCCCGGGGTCATGGGGAATGAGGAGATTGGGGAATGAGGAGATTGGGGAATGAGGAGATTGGGGAATGAGGAGGTGGTGCCAGAGCCCACAGCATCATCCCAGGGCACACGGGGAGGCCCCCGCTGCAGCACCTGGGGTGGAGCAAGTGCCAGGGACTGCAGAGATCACCAGGTGAGGAAAGATGCTGCTCAGGGCAGGAAATGAAGGGCTCAGCACCTCCAGCCTGGAGGAAACAGGTTATCCAGAGAAGCTGTGGCTGCCCCATCCCTGGAAGTGCCCAAGGCCAGGTTGGATGGGGCTTGGAGCAGCCTGGGACAGTGGAAGGTGTCCTGTGACAAGGCACTGGAACTCCATCATCTCCTCCAGCCCAAACCATCTGGGATTCTGAGCTGTCAGTGGCCTGAGCAGCAGAGGAGCCTCCAAATGGAGCAGTGGGACACGTCTGTCACCCTGACACATCCCAGAGCCTGGGGGATTCGGGAGGATGGAGCACAGGGTTTGCCAGAGATGGCAGCAGCCAGCCCTGGCAGCTCAGAAAGGTCACCCTGGGTGCAAAGTGGGTCTGGGGGACAGGAGGGGACTGGGTCTGGCAGGGGCACAGCTGGCACAGGGAGGGCAATGAGATACCCTCTGCAGGGCTGGCAGGGGCTGCAGGGTGACACCAGAGGCACGCTGGGACCCCAGTGGGAGATCAGCTTTCAGTGGCTGGGCAGGGACAGGGGGTGACAGGTGACAAGCAGCACTTCCCAGCTAAAACCTTCATTGGGATGCTTAAAACAGAGGAGCCAAATCCAAGCCAAGCCCTAAACAGGGCCCTTCACAGGGCTGGGGGAGGGCAGCAGGAGGTGGCAGCCACTGGGCCATGGTGACACCACTATTTTTGGTTTCCCCTTTAAAAATTAATTTGTGGTTTAGAAAAATGAATTTGTAGTTTCATTCCTACCACAGTCCAGGCCTGACTCTGCTCTGTCCCAGGCCTGAGAACCCTTCCCCAGCTGGGTGCACAGTGAGAAATTCACTTGTAACTCATCTGTTTCCATATTTTCCTCAGTCTTTATGTTCTCTGTCTATAAATACCCCAGCACAGGAGCTGGCAAACTACAATATTTGTAACCATATCGCAAAGTAAGCAAACAGAGCACTGAAAATATATAATCATGCAATTTCCCTGGCTCTACCAGTGAGACTCACAAATAATTTAATCAGGACTAGGCAGAACTCATTTCAGATAATGGCCACGAGCAGCAAATTGTCAGGGAGCTGCAGGAATTATCCACAGAAATAATCTACTGAACAATTGCCAACGGTGATTAAACTTCCCACCAGTTCTGACTGTGCTTAGCAAAGGAGAAAGGAAGGGTTTCTGCAAGGGGAAAGGTTAATCTCGGCTAAATTATTCATTAGGAGTGACTCGTGCACAGTTATGAGATCATTGACACAGCCAGGGACAGCAGTGCTCTCCAGCAGCCTCAATGCAGCTGCAGCCCCACTTCAAACCTGCTGCTCAATCAAAATGAAGCTTCAACTGCACGAGACAAACCCTTCCCAGGCAGCCCAGGGCTGTGCTGGGTGCAAAAATATCTTTTTTTTTTTTTTTTCCCCTCCCTCAGTTTTTAAATTAAGACTAAAATTAACACTGGACACCAGATTCATTTCACGTCCTAGGAGCAAATTGTGAAAGCCCTGTATTGCACAACAGCAGGATTTGCTCTCACTAACTGTGACTATGTGTCTCAAAGTTCCTTGGGACAGAGGGAATTACCAAAAATGACAGCCCAAAACGAGGAGGGATTTACCAGCACACACCTTTTTCCAGCTCTTTCCCATTTATTTCTGTTTTTAACCAGGCTCGGTGGATCCCTGGGAGCTGGGGCAGGAGCACACGAGGGCTGCAGCACTACGTGATAAATGGCACTGAAGATTTTGGGATCTGCTCGGGGTCATCCAGCCCGGGGGCAGCCCTGGCTCCCCAGCACGTCCTCCCTTCCCTGCCAGGCTGAGAACTGGGCTGCTTCTGGGAAGGGGTGGGGGCTGACAGGGCCGTTTTAGGAAGGTAAAGGAGGTTGTGGGTCTGCAAGGAAATCACTTCTCACCCTCTGTGCCTCCAAGCTGCTCCAGAGACACCCAAAATATGGGTTTTGGAGGTTCTGGGATTAAGGGAGATTCATTCCAGACTTTTGAAAGATAATTCACAACACGGCTGAGTGAGAGGGAAAGCTACCGTGCTCAGAATAAATAGTCATGTCTCAGAAATGAACAGAAGAGGGGAAAAGCCCACAAGGAACAACTTGAAAATGCCCAAGCATGACAATTGTGCAGTTTTGTGCTGCTCTGCTCCTGCCCTGACCTTGTGGCCCAGCTCCTGAGCAGCCTCTCTGCTCAGGCAGGGGCAGCAAACCTCACACAATTTTAGCCTGATGGCCCCAAAGCAACTTAAGGAGCTCCTGCTGCCATTTTAACACCAGCAGAGAGCCCTTGAAATCCAAACCTCCTGGCACAGGAGCACTACCCAAAATAAACCACACTCATTTATCAGCAGAAAGGGAAGCTGAGCTGTGCAGGAGTGGGACAGAGACCTCTCACAGGCAGGGAGAGCTCGGGGGTCCCAGGTCTGAGCCAGCTGTGGCAGGGGGAGAGAGAGAGCCCTGTGTCAGTCAGGCTCCCACCAGGCAGCTCTTGCACAACCAGTATTCCACAGGGACAGCAATTACCATTCCAATGTTATCTGGGAGCAATCTGGAAAGCAGTGGGGATTCATCCCTACACAGAGATTTAGGGTTGTTAAACAATGGGGTGGGCAGCATCCACAAGTTACCTGGGGGACAAAGGCACCTGCAAAGCCAGGTTATGTAATTCCCTATTCCAGCCCCTTTTCTGCAGGGCAGTTCTCAATTCCAGCACTGTTATCTGCAGGACTGGCTGTGCCAGGCTCCTGGAGCAGGGCTTGTCATGCCTGTGGAGAAATCCACACATTTTCCATGGGAAAAGGCAGTGGAAGTTCCCATGGCTCTGCCATGATGGTTAAATTTCCCAGCCAGTATCTGGTACTCACTGGAACTCAATTTTGGAACACAAACCTATCACAGAATCATGGGATTGAAAGGGAGCCACAGGGATCACTGAGCCCAGCTCCCAGCCCTGCACAGGACACCCCAAAATCCCAGCCTGGGCCTGAGATTCCCTTTGCCACGGCATCAATGGCACTTCCTTGCCCGGCTGGTTGGAAATGACTCTGAAAATGAGCTCCAGGGTTATGCTCAAAGCACAGAGAGAGGGCTCTGAGCCCCAGCTTGGTTTTACCCCAAATTCAGGGGGAGCAGCAGAGATGGGGTGAAGACACAAGCTGGACAAACACCCCAGGGATGGGGTTTAAGGAAATGAAGTTCCTTTCCTTTGCTCAAAAGCAAACACGTGGGTGCCTGTTTTCCTCAGCCCATCTGTTCTCACATCAGCAAAACTTCATCTGAAATCTGCCAGGATGACAGGCTGCAAAGCCCAAAGTGCAGCAGCTTATCCCACACCCCACAGGGGCCCTGCTGCCTCTGCAGCAAGGCAGTGACGAGATGTCCATGCGTCCATCTGCAGCCCTGTGGCCAAAAAAATGAGACACAGACAAGGCAGGAGGGAAAAACAATGAGAAATGGGCTTTTCCTTCGGCAGGGGCAGATCCCCTCAGCAAAGAGCAGGGTGTGCCTGAATGCCCGAGTGAGAGAAGCACTGAGCAGCAGCCTGTGCTTGCTGCATTTCCTTCAACCAGCCAGGAACACAAATCATTCTGTGCAAACCCCAGACCTGATGGAGAAAAACCACAGCAAGAAGCCCCACTTTGGTCCCAGCCACGGTTATTTCAGGGTTTTGTGGATGCATTGCTCCTGTAAAGAGCTCGAGGTGGGTCTGGGCTGGAAGTGAGCAGGGAGGCAGAGCTTTCCCAGCTCCAGCGTGCTGGGCTGGGCTCTGAGCTCCCTGACTGACTCGGGCAGGTGGCCCAGCAGATGTAAGGCCCAGCCAGCACCAGCACAGCTCCAGATCCGTCTGGCACCTCCCTCCTGGCAGACACTGGCTGGTATTTCTGGAAGCAGCCACAGAGGAGTCGGAGCTGAGGCTCGGGAGATGCTGCAGAGCAGCCCTGGCAGGCAGCTGCCACCATCCATCAGCAGGAGGGACCCCTGAGCTGTGCCAGGAGCTCCAGCGGGCTCACATCTCCCTCCCCTGGCTCCCACAGGGACCAGGCTCCTCTGGAACCTCTCCTCCCCATCCCCCATGGATGGCTCTGTGTCACCAGGACACGAGAGCTGACAAAGGTGACTCCCCACCCCTCACATCCACCAAGTGCCCACGAGGATCAGGTGAGAGAAGGCAGAAAATCTTCTGCAAACAACATTTTAAATATCGAAATTCTCCCAGGGCTGGAGGGTGAGAACTCACAGTCACACCCCCCAACCTGCTCCAGGAGGATGCAGGAGAAGGCAGCACAGGGGCACAGCTCTGCTCCTGCCCTGCCTCCTCCCCTGTTCTCTGGCACAAGATCTCACAGGGCTGCTCAAGGTGCCTGGGAAAGCCCCTCTGTGCCTCCCCTTGGCTGGAGGTACCAGATGGAGCTGCTCCGTGCTTCTCAGTGCTGTGCATGTGTTTATATTTACATATATAACATACAAATTTACATCTATTGCCTATCAATGGTTACAGAAAGAGAAGTGTTAACTGAGGCGTGAATCCCACCTGGGCCCATCACAGCCCTTCACACCCAGCCTTTCCTCAGCACCTCCCAGGCTCCAAATCCAGCCTCCCTCACTCCCTGTTTGATTTTCAGTTTCCCTGCCGAGCTCAGCCCAGCAGCCCCTCGCAGGCTCCGAGGGGTTTCCAGGCTGGACCCTTGGCCCGCCTGCTCCCACCTCCCCTCTTTGCCCGGGGCTACAAACGGCAGTGCCGAGCGTCCTCCTTGGCTTTCACCGCCTCCGGCCAGGGATGGAGCAATCGGGAGTGCAAAGGATAAAGGTTAGGGGGGTCTGGAGCCGGGGCAGACAATGGAGCAGAGGCTGCAGGGGATCAGTGGCCACCAGAGTTGCAAAAGAGGGCCCTGGGGCCAGCAGGGAGCAGCTGGGCAGCGCTGCCAGCCCCGGCCTCTGCAGCAGGGACAGCAACCCCTCGTCCCGTGCCCTCTGCTGAGCTTGCAAAACCTCCTCCAGATTTGTACCCGTTTGGCAACCAAAGGAGAGCAAGACTTGTAACCAAAAAAAGGGTCTGAGGAGTCTATAAATTAAACGTGCTTGCTTTTTATGGGATGGGAATAGGGGAATCAAGTTCAGTTTTGCTTAAATTAGGGAAGTGGAGAAAGGGAGGGAAAAATTAGGAAATGTTGAACCCGTGGGGATTTCTCCCAAGTTAAGAGTTGGTATAATCAACCCTCCATCAGCAATTACAGCTCCAGAACAGAAACCAGGGGATTTGCTATCAGTAACTCTGAGTCTTTCATTTCAAGAAAGGAATGGAGCAAAGGAAGCAAAGCCCCCATTCCCAGAGCTAGAACTGGAGAATCCAACTCAACATTATGTTAATTGTTCCATATGCCCTTTAACCCTGGTACTTGTAAGGGAAGGGACGAGGGAGATGAAAACTGAATATTTTGAGGATTTGTAGACTGGAAGAGACCCCTGCAGCCTTGCTCCCCAGCACATCCAGGAACCCTCACTCCCTAACCCTGCCCCCAGCAGGTCATTCCTGCTCCAGGTGTGGCACAGCCAGCAGAGATGTCCAGGCTCCACTGCAAGGATTACAAGTGACACAGAGGGTCACAGAGATGCCCCTCAGAAAGAGCTCCCACGGCCATGCAAAGGGGGCAACCAGCCCTGCCCAGCTGCTGTCAGGATGAGCAGCTTAATCGAGATTTTGTCCACACTCTCTTCCCAAGCACAAGGCCCCCATTGCAAATAAAAGTCACTGACAAAAGTCATTGTTAAATGAGGATTTCAGAGTCACATTCCTGTGCAATTTTCCTCATCTCTAAGCAGAAACTGGGAAGGAACAACTAATGAAGTCAGAGCAGAAATAATTGCTTCTGTTTCCCCTGCTCAGTAGCCTCAGGAAGAAGCAGGAATTTATTTGTGTGGTGAGCACAAATCCTGATCCCTGGGAGCAGCAGAGGAGCTCCAAAAAAAGGGAGTAGAGGAAATGCCTGACTGTGACTGTCAGCCTTGGAAAGAACCTGAGGGAGGAGAGAGGCTGCAGCCAGCCCAGCACCCAGGGGGATTTGATGCTCACACCCCCCTGGGCCGGGAGCTGCCCCCTCCCTGAGCTCAGGGAGGAGTGGAAATCTCTCCAGCCCAGCCAGAACACCACTGGCTCCACTACAAATCCACTCACAGCCACATCTTGGCCTTCACTTCGCAGGGGAACTAAAAGCAGGAGAAGGCTGACTCACTGGAGCTGGGTTTCAGTGCAGAAAACGAAACTGGAGGGCTGCCACCTCCTTTCCTCTGCAGCATCTCGTCCAAGCCCCTTTCTGCCTGTCCTGCACTGACCCCTTGGAGCTCCTCCCCAGGCAGCTACAGGGTTAACAGCAGCCACAGAAAGGCTTTGGGAAGTGCTCACACCAGGGACACATCACCCCTGCAGCTCTCAGCTCTGTGCTGGGCAGATTTATCCTTAAACTCTCCCTCTGACTCGGTGGCAGCTCTGGGAATCGGCAGCTGGATGAGGCATGATCCCCCCAGCAGGACCTCCTGCCCCCACACAAACACTGATTGGAAACAGTTGTTCATTTTAGCAGCTTTTCCAAGTCTTTGTGAAAGACCTGAAACATTTCCCTTTTTTACAAGTAAAATACTAATTGAGTTTATAACCAAAATGTCCAGGGATAGGAGGGTTTGGGATATTTCAGCCACAGTGCTCCATGCCAGAACTTCACTGCCCATCCCTGAGGATGGCAGAGAAGGGCCCCAGGGGACACTGCAGGTGCTGCAGTGACCCAGCATGGCTGGGAGGGGGACAAATCCCAGGATCATGGAATGGTTTGGCTTGGAAAGGACCTTAAGGTTCATCCCATTCCACCCCTGCCATGGGCAAGGACAACTCCCAGCAGCCCAGCTCAGAGCCCCGTCCAGCCTGGCCACATCCCTGCCCAGGGCTGGGGAGGATGGGGTGGGCGAAGGCATTCCCATCCCTCAGCGGGGGTTTGGGGTGCAGGGGGAGCAGGGGCTGTACCTCTCCATGGGGGGTGCAGTAGGTCTCGGGCTTGCTGAGGCCGCAGGTGGAGGAGGCTCTCAGGTGAGGGGCTCGTCCCAGCAGCAGGTCCCCAGGGGGAGGGTAGCAGGCTCCCTGGGAACAGGCTCTCTGTGCTCCCACGAGCCCTGGGGCAGCTGGAACAGCAGGAACAGGGATCAGGGCTGCTGTCAGGGAGGCACAGACACCAACTAACCCCACAGAGCAGGGGCTGTGTGCTGCACCAAACCAACCACGAGGCCGAGCTTGGGACACCCTCCCCAATGCCTGTGCCAGCAAAGAGAAGGGTCTTTCACCCCTGAGGCACCTTTACTTTTTAATAGCAGTGTTTTGTACTGAGTTACTTCCAAAACACTTCTTTACCCTGGCCCCAGGCTTTGCACTGCAGGGATGCTCAGTGCCCTGGCCAGATTTGAAGTGCTGAACTGACCAGCCCAGGTTGGTGTCCCCTGTTCCCAGAGCCAGCCCTGCAGCTCAGGACAGGGGCAGGAGCCTCCTGCCAGCCCCCAGCACTGTAAGCAAACCCAGGCTCTGTGGTGCTGCAGATGCAGAGCTCCCATCAGCAGCGTTGCTGTTTATTCAGCCAGACCCCGGTCCTTTTGGGAGCCCTGTGTGGGAGCCTTACCCAGCAGGACAAACGCTGCCCACGGCCACAGCTGGCAGCGAGGTTCCATTCGGCCACGGACACACCTAGGGAAGAGTTGGCAACGTGAGTGAAAAGAGCAGGAAATGTCAGTTCCAAAGCTCAGTCCAGCTCCTCCTTCCTTCTCGCTCTACAGGGAGATACCTTGAACTGATCTACACAGAATAACACGGAGGGGCGAGAGGGAATTGAGAATAATGAAGAGGAAAATCAGATGCTCCCAGCTGAATTTGCCTGTGATGCAGCGAGGCGCAGCCCCGCGGTGGCAGCGCAGGGAGCGGCGCTGATTCCAGGCAGGAATGCAGGAAGGGAAGGGACGGGAAGGGAAGGGATGGAGTGTGCCCACACATCCCCCGGCCACGCTTCCCTCTCTGTGCTCCAGCCCCACCCTCGCCCGGCGCCTCCAGGGTCAATCCCAGGCACGAACTCGTCGCGTGGTGGCCCGAAGTCTCATCCCAGGAAAAGGAGAAATCCATTCAAAGCTCCTGCGAGTGTCTCCTGCAGGGAAAGGACGCCCGTGGGACAGCCCAGGGGCGGAAATGCTGCCGGCACACACCCGCAGCAGCCAGAAGCCTCACCTGCCCCGTGCCCTGCGGGAGCACGGCCGCGGTCCCCGCGCTGTTCCCGTGTCCCCCCGGCAGCCGCCAGAGCCCTCTGAGCGCCCGCTGCTCCTCGCAGGCTTTTAACGCGCTGCTGCCTCACCTGCACAGAAGGTGCCTGTGGGTGCAGTGATGATAAAGGAGTGATTCAGGGATCCCCAGACATCCACACCCTGTTAGCGCATAACTCATGACAGCTCCAGACGGGCACAGCGCACACAGCAATCACCCGGGCAGGCGGAGGGCAGCGGCTGCTCCGCGGGCACCCAGCGGGGGAAAGCCCGGCTGGGGTTCATTGAACACACCTGGGGCTGCGGTGGAGCCTGGACCCGGCTCCTCGGAGCCAGCGCTGGGCTCAGCATCGGGCGCTGCACCCCGGTGCTCGCCCACCCTCCCGGGCAGGGTCCGCACGGTGCAGTGCCGCTCTCAGCACCTGGGCTCGCTCCTTTACAGCCCCATTGGGGATGCCCAGGTGAGTTACAGTCACACCGTGTGTGTCCTCACATCAGACTGCAGCCCCAGCGCGGGGACAGGCACATCCCCCCTCTGCCCGCGGTACTGGAATTCCTCGAGAGACAAAATTGCCCGGGACGAGCTCTGCAAAACGCACTCCTGAGAGCCCAGGAGCTGTGAAGAGAGCCAGAGTCACGTTTTTTAGGAGGCATGGTCCTTGTTTGGGTCCCAGCCGCATGCCCGGCTGATGAGGAGCCCTCCTCCCCCGCTCCCGACCTAACTCAGAGCTCTCCCGACTCACCACACCTCAGAGGTCACTGGTGCTTTACCTGAGGATTGTTAGAAACAGCAGCACAACTTCATCACTATCTTACTGTGGCAGCAAAGTAAGAAACTTTTTAAAACCTGTTTAAAGTGCGAACTTGTTAGCGAAGGCAGCTGGGAGTGCAGCCACCACCATCCCAGCACTGCTCACACACCGAATTTCAGCTAAAACCGCTTGCCATCCTCAGAAAAACCTGCACTGAGCCTTTTCCATTTATTCACGGAGGTAAATCCAGAGAGACCTCCTCTCCCGCACTGGTGAGGGGCTCAGCAGGACCCATCAGGTGACTCCAGGTCCCTCCTGTTGCTTTGCTGTTGGTGTCACCCACCTTCCATCCCCACCCTGGGCGACACCGCCACGCCAAGCGGAGGAGCAGCAGCTCCGAGCAGGGCTACACACAGAGCTGGGGGGGGATGAATATTGTCCCTCCGGCTAGAGCGTGTGAGAGCTGGGCTGAGCCTCCTCCGGCTGAGGTGTGGCACACCTGGGCGTGCCTGCCCTGCTCCTGCTCAGCAATGCGGTAACGCCGCATTCCTCCTGCCCAGCCCCCGCCCCGGCCCGGCTGCGGCCAAAGGGAAGCGAGAATAAACCCTGGAATGTCTTCAAGAGAAAGGGAGGGATGAGACGTGCCCCGAGCTGCCCACCCGGCCTCTGCACGCCGGGGGTGAGCGCACCCCGCCCAGTCAAACCCCCCACTGTAACCTCGGGTGTGCAAAGCGCTCCCGCCGACCCCGGGCTTGCCGGAGCAGGTAAAACATCACCTACAAAGCCAGGCTCCACAAGTTCAAACAAGAACAAAACCGAGGAAAAGGCTCATTTACAGATTATCAACTGCAGACCAATAAAAATGGGAAAGGAAAAAATCAGCTGTGAACAGGGCAGGGTGGCTGGGGCAGGGGACCCCTGAAAGCCCCGGGCCCTGATGGGAGTCAGGAAGCTGAGGCTGGAACAGCTCCAGGCTGCCTTGTCCTGGGTGCCAGGGAGGGAATATGGTGCAGGTGGAGGCCGTAATCGATGGTAAAAATGCACCACAAGAAATCAAATGTAAGCATTGGGGCAATCTGGGAGCAGTGGGACAGAGCCGGGGATGCTCTCAGGGCTCCAGCTCCTCTCCAGCTCAGCCTGTGCCAACCTGAGCCAGGCTGTGCCCACAGCCCTCAGAGGGCTGGGCGAGACATTCCCTGGAAAGCAAACACCATCAGCTCCTGCAGGAAATCCTGCTCTGAGTCATGGCACCTCCCCTGCCCTGCCGGGGCTGTGGGGGACAGCACTCTGCAGAAAAACTCTTCTCCAGAGGGGGGCCCAGGGATGGAGGGGCTGGGGCGGGCTGGATGAGCACAGGGATGGAGGGGCTGGATGAGCACAGGGAAGAAAGGCACTGCGGGTCCTCTCTGCACTCCCAGGGTGAACTCACAGCCGGGTGAACTCACCCCAGCACTGAACACACTCAGGAGTTGCAGCCCGAGGGGGAAAGGATGTGACTCCTGCATGAGTGGCTCTGTTTTACTTCCTCCAGGCTGACATTACTTTCTGTTCAGCTTAGAGGCACACGAGTGCTTTATTCCCTTGGGAGCTTTCCCAAGGACACTTGGAGCTCAGCAGCTTTGGGTTCAGCTGCTGTGACACCACTCAGTCAGCACTGGCCAGCAGGAATGTTCGTGCTCAGTTTGTTTTTAACTTCTCTCTCTGGAGCTCAGAGTAACACAAAAGGAACTGGAAATTGGGGACAGAACACTGCAGAAAGGACATTTAATCCCTTGAAATGCAAAACCTCCACTAAGGAAAAGGATGCTGCTTGAGGTTGTTTTTATAGTTCAAGTATACAAAAAATTGAACAATACTTAATACTGCTGTTACATTTTTCATTGAAGGATTAATAAATACCTGGAGCACAATCCTTGAAAGCACATTTGCTGCACGAGCAACTGCTTTACAATGGAAAAAAACATGCAGAGGGATAATTTGCTTATGCTGAGAGCAGGATCTTGGCACAGGGGAGGGCAGGGTCTGGACTCCCAGCCCCTTCCAGCCCCTGACTTCCCAGAGCTGGGATGAGACCTCCCATCACTGGGCAGGCACAGCCTACCTGAGTCCTGCCAGGTGCCTGGAACCTTCATGGGAAAAACCAGGAAGAGTCGTGGGACTCAGAGCTGGAAGCCCTGAAGCTGGGAAGAGGAAAACTTGGGAGGGTTTTTCAGGGGTAAGAAATTATGTCTCATGTTGTAAGATTTTAGCAGCTCACTCAGTTGCAAGATTGCTGATATCAGTAATAAATAACAAAAGAGGTTTTCCTCCACCTAATCTCTTCATTTCCCATTTTAATTCATACCTGACCAGCAAACCACCTCCTTATTCCTGCAGAGATGATTTAAGTCACTGGCTTTGCTAATTACTATAATCTCCTTTAAAAGCATTTCAGGAATTCCTGACAAAATTCCAATTCATGTTCTGAAAACCTGGTCTGAAAGCAAATAGAACTTTGAACTGAAACACCACTGGCCCACTTTAGGTTTAAATTCCAATAACTCTGGGAGCTGGCTCCAAAGTGCAGCTACCCTGTGACCCCAGCCCCTGCCCAGTGCCAGCTGGGCACAGCTGGGACATGGCCCAGGCTGCCAGGGAGGGGACATTTCTGCCCAGCACAGAGCTCAGGACTCTGCTGGAGCAGAGCAGTTGTCCCAAATGCCTTCAACACCAGCTGTACAGCAAAGCAAAGGCTCAGGATTTGCCCTTAAATTGGGTTCTCCTTTTCCCCCACCAGCTCCTTTCCCCACCCCACAGAGTTCCCTGTGCCCTGACCCACGATGGGTGGGCCCAGGATCCCCGAGCATCCCCCTTGGGGCAGGAGGGGCTGGGCCCCCCCAGGCACAGGGGGCAGAGCTGGCAGGGCAAGGCTGGCACTGTGCCCTCTTCCCACCGGGACCTTGATAAAATTATCCTTGCAGAGGAACAGAGTTATTTTTGTCACGTCCCCATTTTCTAAACAGGAAAATATTCCATTAGGAAAGTGTCCAGCTCCCCTCTGGAGGGATCTGGCTTTTCCAGGAGGTGGAATGGAGGGGTTTCTGCACCCTTGGTGCCTCCCCACAGCAACCCTGCCTCCCCCTGCACCATCCAGGGCAGAAGTTTGAACTAATGGGGATTTAGGAGCCCCCTGGAAGGCTTAGATTCTCCCTGTGTGTGGCACAAAGGACACGCTGTTTGCTGCTCCTGGCTGCCAGCTCGGGCCTCCCCCCAAACGCTGGAAGTGGAACAAGGCCCTGGCTGTGCTCAGGGTTTGAGCTGCCCAGGTAAAACCCAGAGTCTGGTGCCACCTTTGCTGCCCTCCCTGGCTGGGCTGGGGCTGAGCACAGCCCAAGGAGCTGACACTGCTCACAAAGTGCAGCAGTGCCCAACCCTTGTCCAGTCCTGGCCGTGGGGGACAGAGGCAGCTCCTCTGTCCAGCTCCCAGCCCCTCTGTCCAGCTCTCAGCTCCTCTGTCCAGCTCCCAGCCCCTCTGTCCAGCTCTCAGCTCCTCTGTCCAGCTCCCAGCCCCTCTGTCCAGCTCTCAGCTCCTCTGTCCAGCTCCCAGCCCCTCTGTCCAGCTCTCAGCTCCTGCCGGTCCCCCCTGGGCTGTGCCACACTCCAGGAGGAGCTGGCACCCAGAGGCAGAGGCTGGCTCGGTGCTCAGTGTCTCAGGACCCCTTCCACAGAGCAGGGCAGTGTTGGGTCCCCGTGGCTGTGCCTCTGTCACCCATCCAGGGCAGCAGTCACTCCTCAGAGCCCGCAGCAGAGCAGGTCCCCACAGTGACCAGGTCACCACGGCCCGGCCACGTGGCCTGAGCTGTCTCCACTCTGTGTCCATCCCAACCTGGGGGAGGCTCCTCCGGGCCCAGCCAGGCTGATGCAACCAAACTTGCATTCTTTTATTCATTTCCAGTAGGACAGACCTGTAAGGTGCCTTATTCCCTCGAGAGTTTCGGGGTGACACCACCTACAGCAGCTTGTGCCCGAGCGGGTCAGCTGTCCTGGAAATTCCTTGGCGCTTCCTATGGGGGTGTTCTGGCAGGAGAGGCAGTTCTCCTCCCCCCCGAGCCTCCAGCACGCACCCTCGGCGTGCCCAGCGCCTGCCGTGCCCGTGCCCGCGGTGCCAGCACGGAGTGAGCCAGCCCCGGGACGGTGACACCGGAGCGGAGCCGCCCGGAACCCTCCCCGGGGCTGGGAACGCTCCTCGCTGCCCGCCCGCTCCCCAGAGCATCGCCAAGGCTCTCCCCGTGCAGAGCCGGCCGTGCCAGGAGGAGACTGGAATTTGGGAGAGACCCAGATGCAGCAGGGGCTGCAGCTCAGCACCGCCCGCCCCCTCCTGCAGGGCAATTCCCGAGCATCATCCCCCGGGCTGCCACACAGCCCAGCCTCCCCTCCCCGCAAGATTTGGGTTAAGCCTCTGCTGCTGACGTTGCTTTGGAAGTTCAGGCAGAGCTCTTCCCCCCGATGACGTTAAACCCGTGCAGTTCCCCCAGCCACAAAGCCTGGTTTAATCGAAGTTGTGATTAAACCTGACAAAAGCCGCCTCGTGCAGACTCTCCTAAATAAGATTTAGAACAGCTAAAATTAGTCTAATTTAGTGTTAATCATTAATCATTTTATCCACACTTAATTCAATTGAAATGTCCACACAACGAGCTTGCACAGACTTTGTTACTGAAATCTAAACCAAAATTGAAATAAATATCGTTAAATTAGATCAACACAATCTGAGTGCTGCTATGAGAAGTGTTTGCCAGAGATGATTATCAGCTGATTGGTTAATGCTCAAAACTATCCTGAGCTCTGTGTTAGCCCAAAAGCTCCAGCTCTGAGTACTTTGGGAATACAGGGACATCTCCATCAGTATTAAATGAACAAAAAAACTCCTTCCCAACCCTTAGGAAAAGACTTGCAAATGTCAGGTTCAGCAGGCAACGAAAACCCTGCCTGAAAAAAAACCCCAAAAACAACCAAAAATCCCTTTTTTAGGTGAAATGTCACAATTCCAGCACTTCCCAGTGACCTTTGTGTCAGGGGCCGGGTGCAGCTCAGACGCTGCTGCTGCTGGGGTTGAGCAGGGCCGGGGCAGCCCCCACCTCCCCCTGGGAGGGGTCAGCACAGTGACCCCCAAAGAGCCGGCGGGAGGAGCAGTGCCCTTGAACTTCCCTGTCTGGTCGCTGTCTCCTCCAGCTGTCTTTTCTCCAATGGTCATTTTTCTGAGAGTTGCAGAAGAGAAAAACCAGAGCCCGAACTCAGGAATCAGCTGCGCCCTCGGCTGCCAAGTTGGCAGAGAAGATAAGGACCCTTTATTTAAAGTAAAAAACTCCAGACGCCGAGGAGGGATAGACAAGTCTTTAGCAACTTTTACAGCCGGTCTTGCAATACAATTTCCTAAGCAGACTCAAAACTTGCAAAAACCAAAAAAACCCCCAAAGTTTTCAGCAGAAGCGTTTCCTGGGAGCGCCGTGCTGCTGCTGCAGCGGGGGCATGGGCAGCCTCCAGCCTCCCCGGGACGTGCGGGATGCGAGCAGCCAGGGCTGACTCAGAGCCCCGCACACCCCCACGGCACAGCCCAGCAAGGAGGGGAAATCCCGGCAAACTCCAGGCCCACGTCCCTTTTTGGGGCGGGTCAGCAGTGCCCCCGCTCTCGTGGGCAGGGAACCGAGCCGTGTGTGGGGCATCAGAGCCTGGGGAGGAGGAGGAGGGAAGGGAGGGAGGGAGGAAGGGAGGACAGCCCTCACCTGGAGGATTGCAGGGGCAGGAAGGGCAAACACAGCACCAGCCATTCCCATCACCAGTTATTTACATCACAGAGAGGCTTCCCCTGCGTGGGCTGAGGCAAAACCCAGCTCAGGGGCATCACACCCACATTCCCTGTGCCCCAAAGCTGGGGGGGCAGGGGGTAAGGGAACCCCCCCTTCTTCCCTCCCTGCTTTGGGGACAAACCCCCTTTATCTCCAGCTGCTTTGGGGGCTGCCTGCCCACCCCTTGGGCTGGGCCTCCCCAGGGGCTCCAACCTCCTTTACAGCACCCTTTGAAGGCTCTCTCCAAAAGCTTTACCTCCTTCCACATACACCAACATCTCCCCAAAATTGCCACTACCGCATCAGCTCATATTTTACTTTCTATACACGGCCCTGACAGAGCAATTCCCATCATCTCAGCCATACGGATCAGCCAAGAAATCTGTCCCTGGGTTCATGATCTGCTGTAAATCCCAACAACTCCTTGTGGCCTTAGCAGCTCTCTGGGCTCAGCAGCTGCTGAGATGTGCATGGAATATACAGGATTCCTGCAGCCAGAGCAGTGCCTGGGCTCTCACAGACCCTGCAGCCCGAGCAGATGATGGTGATGGTGATGATGATGATGATGCAATCGTTCTTGCATCATCAGTAATGCCGGGGGTTATTGGTGCAACATTCCCTGGCTGCAGTCCAGCTGGGCCTCCTGATTCCCCCCAGGATGGAAACAGCACCGACCTGCAGGTGACACAAGCAGTGACACAAATGGGGCGACAGATTCGGCATCAAGTGCAGGAAAAGTGAAGAGTGGGTCTTAAGTTGATGTAACTTCCTCCAGCTTTGGAATTTCCGAAAGTTCTCTCACTTCCAGGAATCCAGGGGCTGTCACTCGTGCAGCATCACCTGCTGATTGTTCCCTTTGCCATGGGGCACCTGCAGAAACCTTTCAGAAACACCATCATCTGGGTGACACCTGCGCTCCCCTGGGACGTTTTCCACGTCCCCACAATGGGCAGCAGGGCAGGGACATTTTTCTGAATTGGCCAAGCACAGCCCCAGGCCCCGGGTCCGAACACTGCCCTGTTTTGGGAGTTCTGGATACTGACCCTCTCCCTCCCTCCCAGGCAATCAACAAAGCTCCTATTAAATATTAAATATTCATTGCTGAAGCAGGTACCGACCTTCATGGCAAGTCAGGCATCAGATCTCTGGTTCGGGAATTAGACTTTGAGACAATTTTGGGGGGTTTTTTTGGAAGGGGTAAAACCACAATTTTTTTTTTAACAGAAAAAGAAGAAATGGAAGGAGGGATGGGAAAACACAAGGAGAGATGGAAGGAGAAAGAAATGGAATGAGGAATGGAATGAGAAATAGAAGGAGGAGATAAAAAGAAAAAAAAAGAAATTTTTGAAAAAGAGGGGGAGAAAAGGGTTTGAAGAAAAAAAAAAAAAAAANAAAGAAAGAAAGAAAGAAAAAAAAGCGGGGTTTTTTTCCGTCTGGCCGGATTAGGGGTAGGAGCTGCCAAGCTGCGGGGGGGCCAGGCTGGCCCGACCTCCGGGCCCCGCGCCCGGCCCGGCCCC
>VZTR01006577.1:12124-26681 GCA_013400775.1 Chaetops frenatus | reverse complement strand
AACTGGGGCAAGATTGTGAGAATTAATGTTGGATTTTGATGCATTAATTAATCCCAGTTCACACTTCTTACAAATCTACATTTGTAAGTATTCAAGCTGATAAACATTTTTTGTGTTAAAAACATACAAAGGTAAAGGAAGATGCTTAGAAAACTCAAAAGAACTGAAGAGTGCTTCAGTTTGGACAATATCAAGAGCATGCTGAGGAAATACGAGCATTGCAGAGATTTTGGCTGTATTAAATGTCCTGCTTTGCTCACAGAATGTATGCTGCTAAGCTCTTCCATGTAAATACTGGCAAAGACCCAGGTTTCAGTTTCACTGAAGTCTACCTTACCTGTAATAACTGTTGTCAAGAGAGTGCAGCATTTATATATTCATCAGGTGCACTTTGTTTAATTGTGATATTAAAATGTGTCAAATTGCTATTCAGGTATGAATGGAGAGTTCATAGTCCTAATTTTTATTGTATATTGTAATCTGAAAGGATTACAATTTCACCTAGAGGTTGGTTATTGTGTAAGAGTGCTCAAAAGAAATTTAACATGTTCAACTTCTGATTTGAGACCTTAGAGACTTGATTGTTCCCTTTCACGGCAATTGAGGTTACTGTTTTAAAATATGTATGTGTCTGAGGTTGCAAAGTGGCTAACAAGAAGAAAGATAAATGCCTCCTGCATTTAACTGTAGTGCCATTCCCATCAGTTCAGGAACGGGTTGCTTAAAGGTGGAAGGTGCAGCACATTTTTGGTCTCCTTGTTCGATCACTTGCCAGTCAGTGGGTGCCGTGGCTGTCTTCCTAACTTTGCATTTCATGAAACCTGAAGAGAGAAGGTGCTGAGATAGGATAGTTAAAGCTGATGCTGATAGGCAGTGATCATGTCTTCTTACTGGTAAGTTGGTAAACAAGGAATATGTCTCTCTTCATAATGGCTAAAGAGGGATGAGCTCAGGAATGCCTGAACTTTAGGCATGAGAGACTTTCAGACCCAGGAGGACAAAAATGGATCAGTTTAGGCTTTGACAGGATGGCCATGATGTCTGTAGGGATGAGTAGACTTCTGCCATGAGTAGCAAACCAGCAAAGATCTCCCCTTCTAACCTCTTCTTGTGTTTCGAATGGCTTTATGGCTTTTAACTTCACATAAATGCACACGATATACAGCAAACAGCATTTATGTAGAGTGTATGTGGAAAAGATGGTGTGTGCTTTTATCACTTCATTTGGATTAGTGGCAAGATGGGAGGAGGAAGATGGACTAAAACATATTCACAGTTCTAAGGCCTTCTAAGGAAGGTCTTGGCTGTGTAAACATACACTTTTTTCTACTAACTCCTGTAAATGTAATGAGATAAATTATTTCCACTCCTCTGAATTTATTGTCTTCTCAAGGTTTTAGATGTTGAACTTAACTTTAACAATTTGATATTATGTGAACAGCACAACGTAATAGCAACATTTGCTGTGGTTTTAGATCTGTTTCTGATACAGTTGACTTTCAGTGCTTTGTACCATTTAGTGTCAAGTGAATATTTTAAATATTGACAATAAGAAATGGGAAAAATCTCATGGCTGTGGCATCTTACATCACTAAAATTTGATTTGCACAGGCTCAGAGTTTTACTCCCTGCTTTTCAGTACAAGCTGAAAGTAGAAATGCTGAAAGTTTAGAGGCTAAACTCTTGACATATCTTGGGCAGGGTGGAGGGGGGTCAGTGACACTGCACTTTTAATTCATGACTGGAAGACTAGTAGATTTTTTTGAAAAGTCGCTTTATTTTTAGATTGTAAGCCATCGTAGCCCATTTTTTCATTATTTTCTTAGCGTATTTTCTTCTTTTAGATAGTCTGAAGTATTTTACTATGCATTCGCTATTCCTCCAAACAAATTTAATGCTTCATTTATACTGAGCACCCCCCAGGAACACATGACTTAGGAAAGGGAAAACATCAGCAGAAAAATAGGTGGTCT
Organism: Chaetops frenatus; assembly: GCA_013400775.1. NCBI lineage: Eukaryota > Metazoa > Chordata > Aves > Passeriformes > Picathartidae > Chaetops > Chaetops frenatus. The sequence continues at coordinate 24,708 of VZTR01006577.1, read as the reverse complement.
GAGCATTTATGTGTTAAATATGCATGTTAATTAGAAAAAATTAGAAAAAATATGAAAACAGATGCTACATAAATTACTTCAGTCTCATGATAGTAGTAACTTATACACTGACAATAACTTTTATACGTGCATGTATATGTGTATGTCTGTATCTGGAACATTTATGCAACTGCTACATGGGTAGCACTAGAAAAGTAACTTCTGGCTTAGATAGGCCTTCTGAATATCACCTGTCTTTGTGGGTATTTCTCTCCTCTGTTGTGCTGTCCATTGAGCTTCTGAAAGAAGGTTCCTCAAAAAGGCGCTGCCGATAGAATTGGTCATATCGTAAGACTCATGGGGAGTATTTGAGCTAACTGGCATTAAATATACGCAAAACATTTTTCTCTACATATTGATATTATGTTAGGCAACAGAAACTTTAAAATGTAAGTCCTTTATGTTTGCACATACCCTGTTCTTTACTTTGGTTTCTTTATCTCTCTTAGCTCCTCTGCAGTGGAAAAAAAAATTCCTAAGGCTTTCTAGTAGAAGGTACTCCAGCAGAAACAACTCAAATGTTGAGAATGTGTTAACAGAAGAGAGAATTTTTTAAGTGGATATTCATGTTAGAATTCATCTGCTCTTAGTGGAGTCATTTTGTCATTTTATAAAGAAGACACTTCTGACTGACAACCAATTTTATGAATATAAATTCTGATATAATTTGAATAATTACATAATTTCTGTCCATGTTAAAAAAACAGACATATGTACAGTTCGTTTTCTAATTATCACCACCAGAGACTGAAAAGTTAACTTCTCAGAAAATGAAGGCAATATAACATGAAGTAAGGGGAAATGTTGAAAAATAAAGACATGTAGCCTTCTGTAAATTTTCATATAATTATTTCAGTATAACATTCTACTTTTCTAGTTTGATAGCTTTCATATTCTTTGAAACCTTGTATGTTTCTGTTTTGAAAAAATTTTTTTTTTTTTTAAATTCAGCATATGCTGTAGGAAGGTAGAAGGCTGCAAGATGTAGACAATGAATTGTGAAAGAAGATTCTAGCAGATTGGATTGTTAGTATTGACAACTTTTTAAAACAGTGTTCAGGGTACTCAATTGCTATTCTAGCAGATGCATTATGCTAGTAAATGTATGAGAATGTGGTACTGTAGGAAAATGAATTACAGAAAACTATTAAGAAATCTTATTTATGTCTTGAAGAGGAAATATATTATCATAAATCCTACTTTATACCAATAGATTTTGTTGCCTACACAGAATTACTTACACAAGAAAAAAAAATCAGTGATGTCTTAATCCTTCACTGCACATGTATTCATTCACATTGCAAGAGTCAGATCTCATGGAGACAAAAGGAAATTGTATAAAAAGGAGTAAAATGGTTCCCGCTGTGTATCTTAAATTTTCAGGAAAAAAACTATTTTGGAAACTTTAATATTCAGTCTCAAACTAATAGTGGTGATGACTTCGAAGCCTGTTGGAGCCAGCATTTTTCTCTGAGATATTGTTGCATTTTCTTTGCTAGATTTACATGTTTTTATGAGCAGGCAGCACATACTGATGTTTCTTTCCCCTGGAAGATATTTATTTTATTGTTACTTTATAATGGAATAAGAGTAAGCTCAGCCTCTGAGCCCACACCTGTTAGAATACCTCCATGCCATTTCTGCCCTGGTCATTTTAAGGAAGTATCTCACTGGGTTCTGGCTTTGGTGGAAATGTCCAGGTTTTTCTCCACAGTGAGCTGAATGTAAAAACCTATGATCATTGTACCCTCATGCTCTTACTTTTGCCAACAATAAAATAATAATGGCAAAATTGTAATTCCAGCTCAAAATAGTATCAACCCATTAGTTTTGTGATGTTGGGAGGGAGCAATATATCTACATTCAGCCATCCTTTGTAGTTAGATGGAGGGTAGATATATGCAATTCAAGTGCATTTCCACAAGTATTATGAGCCCTTATGATTTTGCTTCAGTAAAAATATATGGCTGCTGAAATTTTATTTGGCCATAAATCATAGCAAAACTTTTTTCCTGCCAGTAAGCAGTGGTTCATTTATGTAGCATTCTCTGTTATTCCTTGGCCTAGTGACCTTCTTTCCAGATTCTGGAAGAAGTTAGGAGAACGCAGCTGCTTTGCTTTTGAAAACCACAACCTAATACAGTCAGTACCAGACCTTCCAAGAATCTCTGCTACTGTTTAGGCATCAATGAATAACAATAAGAAAGAATTAGGAAAAGTTTGTGAACGACATTATGGCATCACTTTGTTTATAAATTAAATATTGTATCTTAACCCTGTGGGCCCTAGTAGTGCCATTTGTTTTGGTCTGTATAGTTAGACTTGGATATTGGTGTTCTGGTGTAGCCATCGAGTTCTCTGGATCTGTGGCAAACATCTGGATCATTAATGATGCTGAAGTTTGCATTCAACCTCCTCTGCATTATTGCTCTTATGTTCAGAATTCTGTAAGCTAAAGGATAAAGACAAAGATATGGATGAAATGTGAGACCTGTAGATGGAAATTATAAAGCCTTCTGAGTCAAAAGATACGAGAACTAATGCTTTTAAGATATTTTGAATATTCACATTTTCAAATATTCAAATATTTCTGTAATCACTTTCTTATTGTAAGTAGTGGTATGAACAAAACATGGAAGTTTGTGTTCTGTTAAAACTTGATTATTCCAATATAAGACTCTAAATAGTCTGATAGCTAGAAAACAGAGCAGGCTTTCCCACTTTTTTATATATCTTGGTTTTACCCAAGTTGATTTATATTTCAGAGTTTTCTCATTAATATGAGCACTAGCACATTAAACACTTGAGAAAAAAATAAATGTCTCTGATCTAAAAAAAAAGTATATGCATATACATACACATATATATAAATGTTTCATTTTCACAAATCCAATTGTAGTAGTAAAGATGATACTGTTTGTATTACAGTAAGAATTTGTATTTCATGCAATTCTTTCTGTACATTTTTTTTTCTTACCCTCATTAATAAATATCAAGGTGCTTTCCAACCCAGTATTTCTTAGGATGACTGGCTTTAATACTATATCCCTATTTATTCATACTCATTAATATGACTAGAATTTTTATGTGGGGAAGTTCTCTCTCATTCACTTTTCTGGGAAGGCTATGATTTTTGTAGGTATGTGCTTCCATCTGTCAATGTTAGATGATGCCGAATTGTAGGAATGTTCCTTGTGTTTGAAACAGAAGGTAGTAAGGCTTTTGGCTATAACTTAGTTTTTATTGTGAATTTGTTTCATGATTTCTGATTGGCTTTTGAGAGATCTCTGTCTGGTGTACCAAAAAAAAAAATAAATCTTGTCATAGAAAACTCTGCTTTGGTTGACAAGATGTGTGGGTGAGCAGACGTAGCATTCAGCAACTTTAGGCTGTAGTACTTATTGTATTCAACAGAGATAAATATTCCCTTTGATTCCTGTTGATAAAGGTGATGCTGGAGTCTGTGTTGCTGAAAAGATGCTCTGAAGCATTCAGTAGGGGTTGACACTTACAAAGAGCTAGGGGTGATTCCGAGGGGTGGTGGGGTGTGACGGGTCCCTGTGAAAGCTGATCAGTTTGTGCAGCCTCACTAAATAAGTCTCAGTGCAAACCTGAATCCCAAAGGTGAGGATTGTCAAAGGTACTGCTTAAAGAGCTAATATGTCAGCTTCTGTTTCTGTATTGTATCTTAAAAGGAGCTTTTTGCCAAACATTCTTCCGTTAAGCATTTCTAATATTTTTGCTTTTTCATCTTTATTCAGGGGAGTAGTAGTATCTGTGCTGCAGTATCTTGGTGCCTCTTTTGTGTGTGTATATATCTGTGTGCAAATTATGTGTGGTAGGGAGAGAAAGTACAAATAAGTGGTATGGAAAGTGATGAAACTCGATGCTTGAAATGTTTCCTATAGAAGCTGGTTCTGTAATCTGAGACTTGTCCAGAAGAGGAATATAGAAGAACTTTTTGTTGCTAGAGAAGGTCGTTCCATGTACAAGGAAAGGGGTTGTAAGGAATGGTTTCATCCTGAAATTTTTAGAGATCCTGAGGATTAGCACATATATATACCAGGCTGAAAAACAAGAAACCGGGAAATTCATTGAAATATGGGAAATAAATGCAGGAAAGCCCAGGATGGTATTACTGCCTTAACAGTAGTTAGTGGTATTCCTGAGCATTTTTTCACCAGGTGCATTGTAAGTAGTGAAGGCTCAGGTACAAGACCTTTTGGAAGTCCAGCTGGAGTGAGGAGTAGTGGAAATTGTCTGCATTCATTGGTTGAATTAAAATGAGAGGGGGGGAAAAAGCCTGTTGTTACTGCAATCTGGATGTCTCACAGCCGCAACACTGCCAAGAGTACTCTTAAAATAGGTATTGAAGTGACCGTGTAGTGTTGTACCAGCTGATAATAAGTATCATTGAACAGCAGAACATACATTATATTTCTTGATTTGCTACAAAAATATTTGGAGGAATTTTTCAAGTAATACAGGTTTCCAAAAACAGTTCTGTAATTTTATATATTCCTGGTTTCTCTGAACCTTTAGTATTTTGATGACTAGTCCAACAGGAAGGAAAGTTATTACAGCATGAATAGCAAGAAGAGAATTATTGAAGGTAGGTTAAAATGTTCCTCTTGTTATGAATAATACAGTAATAGTTACATAGGCAGATGAATCAGGCACTTTCTTTAATATGTAATCTGATTTTCCATACATGCTTATAATTGTTCAGTAAGAAATTTGTCAAAAATACACTGTGCCTATAATTAAAAAATAATATACATGAAATGTAGCAGTGGAAAGTCTCCTGTTTTACTGCATGTTAGCAATGTGCAAAGTAAAACCTTAATCCATATTTTTAAATTACTCTGATAGCACCAGGATCTATAACTCTTGAATATCCTTGTTTGCAGGTATTTTTTCCCCCTCTCACATTGCATACTTAGTGTGGAGGATAACACATTCCAGTGCATTGTGAAACATATTTAAAGCAAACCTAAAAGTAATAATGCAGAAATAACAAACATCACAATAATTCTGATGTTCCACTTCTTCTAATTGAGTACTGCGAGTTGCATATCTGGAGAGAAGGTGAAAAAGTTGTTTTCAATATCTCAATATGGTAAAAAAGGTTAAAACCACTTCTTTGAGCAGATAATCCCAGTATGCTTGAGTTTGCAAAGACTTCTCTTTAATGACCAAGTTAGCAATGAATTATTTTCTTGCTGTAAGCAAGGGATACATTGCACACTTCATTTTGTCTTTCCACAGTGTGCCTCCACCTCAGAAAGTAGATAATAGCAGTAAAATAATATTTGTCAAATGTTTCTTGGAACAGGAAAAAGTATAAATTGGGCTACTTAAATGTGGAAATCCTAGTAAACACAGGCTGGTTAATATTTGTAGTTGGGAATCTTGAAGTGCTTTACTAACAAGAGTGGGTATTAGCTGTACTGTGGGATTTGATTGAGGATAGTGGTCCTCCCTAGGAACTGATATGAAGAAGGAGCTGAAATGCCAGTGAAGCATTTTCTTTAGTGCCTGAAGTTTCTAGCTAAATTTGATGAGTCTATAAATTTACATTTCAGTTGTCTCTGAGAAGGATACGAGCTTGTAAACACCTTCAGCGACATGGGATCAATCGAGGTCTCCCACGTTGTGAAACTTTGAGAAATGTCAGAAAATCCGTATAGTACTGCAAGCAAAAGGGTGCTCCAGATGAGCATGTGTTGCTCATGTAGTTGGCCAGCACCTCAGCCTGTACAGTGTGCTTACAGTGTTTGCATGAGGCTCAGTTTCCTCCTTTGTGGTTATGCTTGCATTGAAGCCAGTGTCACCCAGAGAAGGTTTGTCCTTTCCCGGTAACTTCTGGGTCACCGTCACATTTATAGAAAAAATGTTAAGAAATCCATCCCTTACTTAGTGTGGATTTTCTGTAGCTAATGTCTCTTCCGGTACAATGTTAAAATTCTAGCACCCCGATTTCCATGGCTAAGCTTGCCAGGGCTGTGAGGTGCATAACACAAAGAGATGGCGCAGTCTCCAAGGAGGGATTGCAGGGTGTTGCAGGTAGCCCTCCCTGGACAGCGGGGTCAAGTTACAGAAGTTTTCAGCATCCCCCTGTTTGTTCTTAGACTTTGCCTACAGCCAAGTAGGAGACTTTGTCAGCGTTAACTTGTTTTGGGGAAAAAATCACGGCGTGATGGGGGAGTGGAAGAACGGGAGCAGCTGGAGATACAGGAGGCCACAGAGCAGCACAGGGATCTGGCCAGTGGGGACAGCTGCAGGCCAGAGCCACCAGTCAGCAACAGGCTTTACCTGCTTACCCTGGCTCCCAGGCTCTTGGGAACTCTGACGTGGATTCCTCACTCCCACAGCTGCTTATCAGTTACTGACACAGCATTTTTGAAGGATGAAACATTCTTTTCTTTCCTAATACTGCAGTCATTTAAATGTGGTGGGGTTTTTCTGGTTTTGTTCTTTTGGTTTTTTTTGCTGGGGGAATCTTTAGATAATGCTTTACATCAGTTATTCTTGTCTCTTTAAAGGCAGAAATAGATACTCAAATTCTTACTCTGGGACTTTTTAGAAAAGACTGTCAGTCCTCTAATGCTGTTGTATATAGCCCAAGTCTGAGCAGCGCTGTCTGTTATTTCCGTGATGAAATTTTGCATTTTTATGAATGCCTTCTTTAAATGGAGAAGGTTTTAAACAGGCAATTTTTGCATTTCTCATTTGATGGTGTGATCTCTTTGCATAGTGAATTCTGTATTAAACACAGTGATTTTTATTAAATGCTGATTATAAAGTAGTTAGACAAATGTTAAGCACTGTTACAAGTACAGTCCTTTATCAAAAAGTTAAGATGTCTAAACAAATTCTCAGTCATTTGAACAAACTATTTATATACATAAGTAGGATTTGTTGCAAACAAATGAAATGAATGTAATTTTAACTGAGTTGTTTGGGGTTTTTTTATTTCCTGAGCATTAATACCAATGGAAGCATTCCTGTTTAAAAATGCTGCTTCTCTTGTGCTGGATTAATGGAAGTGGCTATATTGTAAGGATGTTATACTTCTGATAATGGGAGATATGTTCATATATACAAATACATGTATTTTTCTTAAATCTGGTTTGATACTCCAATTCCCATTGTTAGGTGCAAATTAAAAAGAATTTTTCTCTGGTAAGGGGTTCTAAAGCCTTGACATTATTTTAATCTGATAACGAATGGCTCTGAGTTCATGTTCTTTCAGTTGTTGGCAACAAATCTAAACCTGTGTTTTTTGGATTTATGAGGATAAGTCCTGCTTTGGCAATCTTGTAGATCCTCAGGAGAATAGTTAAACAGTGATTAATCATTGTTTCTTCACTGAGTGTGCAGAAAAGAATGGAAAAGCTGCATTTCACACTTCTGAAGCAATTAATCCCCATGATCTTAGCCAGGTTTGTCTTGTAGATAACTTGGGATACAAAACTGTACCTAATTTATCAATGTATGCATGCCATAAAGTATAAAACACACAATTTATTTCATATCATTTATAGTCAAATGTAAAAAAAGAGTGACTTTGCCATATCCAAGAGTGTTTCTTACATTACCTTCATATAAACTAAGTACCAGAGATTACAATGGGATTCCTGTTTATTGTGCACATCTGGTGCAGTCACTATGCATTTTCTCATTCACTTGCTGGCATTTTTAGTGATTGTGGCATAAATCACCTTGCTAATCAGAAACATAAGTGACGGGAAGTCATCTCCTTTTTTTGAACAATGGGAAAAAACATATGGCTTCTTAGACAGGACTTGGCTGTTATACTATTTATGTGGCATTATATTCTGTATTTAGAATTTCATATTAATTGCCATGGTTTGATTGAAGGCATAGAATGCCCTGTGGTTTTGGCCAAAGTATTTGGTTTATGATCTACTCATGATACCTTCCATGCTTAATATCTGTTATATTTGTGTGTATCAAAAAATGGAGCTGAACATGCAGGCTGTATTTTTAAACGTGGTAAAATGTTTTAAAATGCTTTTTAATCAGTTGTGTGTTCTGACTGACACCATGTAATAGAAGGCTGTTATAAATCGTGTGGCATAGTAAACAAGAGAAAAGAAATTTTTGCCCTAATAGGAAACACATATACTGTAAACTTCTTTTCCTGCACATAAGAGGTCTGTAGAAAATGAGACTAGGAGGTGAGACTGGTAGTTTTTGTGAGGCAAGTTTATTGATAATAGTGCTTCTGAATTAAAATTCCCTGTGGGATAAAACATATAATAAGATGCCAAAATTATATTAACATGTGAGAAAGATAATTGCACCCAAAAGCAATTCATGTACAATATCATTTTTGTGTATCTAGTTCTTCTTCTTACATGAATGTTTTGCACTTCATTTTGTGTCACTTATTTTGTGATTCATGACAGGGTTTACTCCTTTAGCCAAATAGTTTATTATTAATAATAATTACTATAAAGAATTTTTAGTAGCCTTTTGAAAGAATATATTTATTTATGGCCAGTGGTTCAGAGTTTTATTTACTATTGTATTATTTCCTTTAAATAATTAATTAAACATCTAATCTAATTCAGTAGTGTTATTGACCAAATTTCTCTAAGCAGTGTGGAACTCGAGCTTATTGCATAGTATTGGAATACACTAATTTCTGAATTGTCAAGAGTCTGTATATCTAAAGAAGATCTTTGTTCTCTGTCAGGAAACTCCTAAATAATTACAAAAAATGCTGAACTAAGTAACTTACGATTAAAACTTTTGTATCAGGCACTTGAAATTGAAGGAAGTAAGCAAGATGTAAAAAGAGATCATCCCAAGTGACCAGTTATTATTGGTAACACCTCTCTGGAATTACAAATTCTGCCTCACTGGTAATAAAGAAAAATAGATAATGAAAGAATGCAGAGTAATGCTAAGAAGCACTTGTTAAACCTTACAATGGAGGTCTCCATCTTTTTCATTCAAGTGTGGGTCTAAATGCAACACACATTGTTGAGATGCTGCTTTTGAAAGCTTGTCAGAAAGCATATTTTTGCCCAAGAATTTGGCCTCTACTGGGAATCATGAAAAATCCTGAGAAGGCTACCTGAAACTAACTGATGAGACATCGTTAAGATTACTTATACAAAAATAGAGCAACTTCAAAAATAGCAGGACAGCACATGACCTTAGTTTTTTAGATATCTGCTCACTGTGAGTTTTCTGCTGTTTCTTCTGTTGTCTTACAAGGTGGAACAGTCATTTCATTAAAAATCTTCAAATTTGGTTTTCAAATTAGTTTAACAGGAAAAGTTCTTCAAAATTACTCTGAAACACACAATTACCCCTATTAAGTGCCTTTAAATGCTAAAAAAATAAGTCTTATCTTTATAAAATGTCTCACTAAGTTTGATTTCATGAGTCTTATTTTTTTAGCATTTCTTTTTCGTAGTTTCTACTCACTAAAAAAAGCAGCCTGAAACAAATGCACATAAGCTTCCTGACTCACTCAGTATTACTTGAGCATTTAAAGTGGACCTTTATGTGCACCCTTAAGTAAACAATTTAATTGAATGCATGTTTGATTTTCCTGGTGTGGTCCTAGGTTAGCCTTTTAGTTTGGATCAGGAATGTATATTTGAAGCAAATTGTCCCCACTGCGCTTAACTTGGAAGTTGCACACCATCAGTGCATAAATGGACTTCTTTTCTAATAGCTCCTAGGGGGCTTTTGGTCCTGAACATGACCAGTTCAAATTAAACCCTCCTAAAAGATGTTTTGGTTGAATATTGGTCCTCAAGATTAACTCTTTTGTTCTACCTGTCAACCCACGTTGAGCAGTTGCCACTTGCTGATGTAGCTCCACCTGTTGTGAATCTCATAGAAGTATCCAGTGGAACTCTTACTGTTTTTTGCAAAGTTCTGACTGATCATCAGGATGGAATGGGTAANCAGGCATATTTTTTAAATTATGCAAATAGAGGTACTGTCATGAAGTTTAGTTATCATATTTAAGTACTGAGTGGCAAAATGTTCTCTTCTCCTTTGATGTTGTCCAGGAGTGAAACCCAGGAGTCTGCATTAGGTGCAATGACAGATGGCTAAAAGGCAAAGGACAAAGGAGATGCTCATAAAATTGGGAGATGGAAAGGAATAAAGCTCTTGTATGATAAATATAATCCAATGTTTTTCACAGGCATAAATACACTAGTGCTCTAGTCTTTTAAGCGAAAACTGTTTTATTTACTTGTATGAATTATGGACAGAGTTTTTTACTTTATGCTTTTGTTCCTGGTAGTTTAGACATTTCTCTTGGAAGGAATTAGATGAGATGTAAACTATAGACTCAAAGTTTAAGGTTCTGTTCAAAATGGATAATGGTAGAGTTCCCCTCTTCAGCCTAATCCAAGGTTACTTTTGCCCAACACAGTGTAAAAAAATACTGTGTTTATCAGACACATTTTGATGAGACACATTTTAAAACACCAGTCAATGAGCTGCAAAGTTCACTTTCTTTGATAAATAGTCAAAAACTACTCAGGAGAGGGTTAAAGACTGTGTTAAGATAAATTCATTCTTCTAATGAGGATGGTGGGTAAAATCATTTACTTCATGTTAATACAGTTATTTAAAACTTAAATTTTGAGTTTACAACCATCTGTCTCAAGGGCTAAGCTCACTATAAACTATTATAATCATTTAAATAAATAGAGGAAAAAACAATCCGTTCAATATGTTGAATCAATATGTCATGCTTTGAATATCTATATAATTTTCCTCACATTAGGATCCATGGCACATGTACGGTACAATATGGTCTATAAATAGGCCTGGAAAGAATATGACTGTATCTTGGACTGCAGAGGGAATGATAGTGCTCCCCAGAACTTGGTATATGGTTTTGCCTAACAGCCGTCTTTCCCTGTAACGAGAATGTGGTTTAAAATATAACCTAATGGAATTAAAAGAAGGCAGATGTTAATGGCTGCAAGGTAGCAGAGCATATCTTCATCATTTCTTGTGTCCACCACAAGCAGAATCTTCATTTGGTGTATGCATTTCATTCCTTGTTTGGGGCTGGGAGAAAAACTGTCCTTTTCTACTCCCACCAGGGCTGTTCAGCGCTCCCATCTCAAAATGACGGACTTGTGCTATGTTCCCATCCAGTTGGCTTGGCCAAAAGAATTAAGTGCACATGGCTAGAGGAGTCCATGCTTGCTTTCAGTCCCCAGTATAACAGTCAATATGTGTAGTACAGAGTCTTGCATCATTGTGACTGTATAACAATGACTCTGCTGACTTGGAAAATACAGTTTGGAGCTTGAGCTATAGGCCTGAGTAGCTCAGGGGTACTGATGAAACAAAAAACAAGAAATGATGGATGGTCAGACATGGCTGAAATTCACATAAGTATGGCTCTAAGAGAGATTTATAATACCTAAATTTCAAGTCAGCATTTTAGTCCTTTTTTTTTTCCAGTAATTTTAATTCTGTTACTAAGAATTATTTAATCATTTTAAATAGGTTCACAGACTGTATTATGAAAATATGGTGAAAACATGGATACTGTTAAAATAAGTGGCTCTGTAGTATTTAATATAGTATGTATACAGTCTGAAAACTCTGTAGAAAGAACAGCATCTGAGTTTGTGTAACTGAAAACACCAGCACAATTATTGTAAACTGCCAGTGTACTTCTGTCAAACAGGAAGAATAAAATGATACCTGTGTTGTAGGAATGGGAGAAAGGACAGCAGTGAGGGAGTGGTAGATGCAGAGTAGGTCCTAAAACACATTCTGGGACTGCAGTCCATTGACTAAATGGATTGAGTATCTGCCATGTTCTTCTGAATTATGGAACAAGAAATCCCTTCAGGCTTTGCAGTGACATCACAAACTATTAGAGGTCTGGTTTTGATGTCACTAGAATCCCTTGATGAAGTCATGGGCCCAGTAATTCATTTGTCATCTGTATTTATGCTGAAATTAAAAATTCTTATGGCTAGATGGATGGATGAAGCTTCTTTCTGTTCTGTTCCTCACTGTTGGAAGTAACATAGCATCTCAAGGATATTTAAAAAGATAAATGCGCTATTTCTCTTAACATCATGTCCTGCTGTTCTGCAGCTGAATCTAAATTAAAGCAAGTCAAATGTGTATCTGTTGTGTGGATGGAGAATATTAGGATTAGAAGAGAATATTGAAGATAAGAAATCTGGGTTCTTGTTTCTCATGTGTCACTGACTCAGGCCATAAGAGCCAAGTCTTGATTGAAACCATACTGAAATCTTTGTGTGCCTCCCTTAAAAGAGTTCCACGTGAACACAGGAAAGTGTAGTGTTCCACATATGTGGAGTATTTTACACCATTGGAGTCTTGACAAATGGTTGTGGATGTCACCTAGCATCCCTGTGCCTCAAACTCCGTAACCATAACATGAGGGAAATGCTTTGCAAGGTACTTCAACTCAGCACTATTTGGAGATCATTGTGGTTTACATAGAGAACAAAGGTGTGTTGGGTTTTTTCCTAAAACAGTGAAGT
>VZTR01006576.1:147016-215993 GCA_013400775.1 Chaetops frenatus | reverse complement strand
TAGTTTCACCTTTTGGACACATAAATAGGTATGATAAAGATGTAATATGACTTCTTACTTCTCATTTTTGTTGGTACTGAGCAAGCAGATGGAATCAGAACACCCTCTCTAACACCACAAATCAATGAAACATGTGAAGGAAACTCCCAGAGGCTGCTCTAAGCAGAGTCCCATGGAAATCTCTTCAGATCTGTTCCCAGAGATTTCAGAGCAATGGAGATGGAAAGAATAATGAATTACTGGCTACAAGGTTGCTGGGATATACACGAGCCTAAAATCAGTGGAAGGTCATGGACATGATTTTGATTTGTTCAGGAGGTAAAAGTTCCCAAGAGAAAATGATTGGAACATGAAGCTGGTTCTGCTGGGAGGGTTCCACTGGCTCTGCCATCTGCCCCTGTGCCTGCTAACCCCCTCTCCAGCTTGGGGACAATCTGCCTCTCCACTGCTCTCTTACAATTTGTTTTCTTCTTAGATGACCAATGTCTCTCAAGTTCCTTCATAATGTACTCTAAGCATTTCATTTTTAAAGACTTGTCTCTTTATTAAGTTGCTAATTAGAGTCAGTAAAGCAGACCTTTGTTCTGTCTCTGTTCCTCATGACTGCAGGTTGTTTCATTGCCTCTTCTCCACTTTCATGCTCTTCTGGGGTCTTCATGTCTCTGCCCTCCCTCCTTGACTTTTCCTCATAGCTTGAAAAATTTGACCCTGCTTTTAATATCTCTGCTGGCATTTCACTTAATGACCCTATTACAAATTCCTGAAGCCCTTTTCACTCAAGATTCTCAGGGCTTTATCAGTATCAATTAATTTCCAAACACCTTCATTTTATCATGCAGATTTTACGCATGGGTAAACTGGGACATGGAAAAGTCAGACAGCGCTCAGCATCACAGGCAGAAGTAGCACCGCTGGAAAAGGGGTGTGATCTTCAGCACTGCTGAGCATCTCTGACTGCTGCAGGCTTCATTTGTGGCTTTAGGTGGTGAATTCAAGCCAGGGTAGATTAAACACCCATGCACTCATCCATTCCCTGTGTGTTGATGGGAAGGAAGGATCTCTGTTACTCTACACACTTACAAAATGCATAGCTGAGGTTAGCATGCTATTAAACTGAGCTCAGAGATGAGCTAGAGTGCAGGGTAATATTTAAGCTCCTCAGATCAATATCAGTGTCCCAAGCATCCAGTGACATAAATACATAAACATCAGGAAAGCCAGTCTTATCATATCATTTTAGTCTCTTGTACTTTGTCTTTTTCAAACACATTTATCATGAACATATTTATCATGACAGAGCTGAAATTTGCCACCTCAGTACCAAATCCTTTAATGTTTTTTTCATGTGACCAGCAGTGCAAAGGTCTTGTTTTGATGTACAACAAGATGGACATATAAACAGAAAAGCCTTAATCCTGACTCTTACTTATTCTTTTAGATTGAATTAATGAGTTTTCATGTCAATACAAATTAGATAAATAGCTGGAAGAACTTGTTAGCCTGTTTCTGGTGGTTTGGATTTTTAAGTTTACTAGAATTGATTAGGCATTTGTTGACAAAGGCAAGGGAAAGAAAAAATCCATCACAATCATGCACATTTTGCTGCGATGCTTGAAAGGGCAATTTGGAAATCAGATTATAAAATAGTTAAACAGATACAGTAAAAAATTGCAAAGAAACAAAATTCCTGCATTTAAATTGTCAGGCAAGTGTTTATGTACTTGCTCTCTGTATGCCATCAAATTAAACAGCAAAAAATCTTTATGTTCTAAAATGTCCAGCTGATATCTGGAGATAACATGAGGGATTCTCCTCAAATCTGTGCTGGACCAAGCATGGTGAAATATTGTGGCTTGGTAATGGGAAGAGGCTTGAGTGGAATTTGGATCCATTCCCCCCCTCCCTGCCTGCAGAGCTCGTGGTGGTCAGTTGTGGCAGGACAGGGGCACTGAGGAGACCCTCACTGCAGTGCCATTGCAGAGTGAGAGGCCAGCAGGGAACAGGAACACAGCTGGTGATTCTGGATGCTGTGGAGAAGGGAAAAGAGCAATAGTTTTTCCTTCTCAGTTAAAAGTAGAAAAATATGGACAGCCAACTTTATTCTCACACTTTGAGATAACTACTTATTTGCAAATAGCCAGCCACTGCCTATTAAAAACTAATATGTGGCAAATCTGGTCACAGTGTGGCACCTGGATAATGAGCTCGTTCACCAGAGGTTTTGTGTTGTGGTCAGGGAAAATGCTCCTCAATTAGGACTTTTCTGCAGGAGGAGAAGGATGTTCATGAAAATGAATTTGTCTCTCTGACTGTTACCTTTTCTGACCATTTATAGTGTATGACACTCTCCTACTGATGGCATGTTTTTCTCGTGACCTTTCTCCAGCTCCTTCTGTGGAACTTCTCCCTGTGTTTCAAAGCTTATTTTCAAGGTCTAACAAGGAGGGTGGCAGGATCTGAGCCAAGCTCTCTGGTTGGAATCACTCAATGGAAAAGACATGTGCCCATTCATGCATATTTGATACATCACTTCTAAAAATAAAAGTATGTTTTAAAATCAAAGAACAATGGATTTTCCATTTTAAGTCAGAAATAAGTCAGGCAGCTCTGCTATGCTGAGCTGTGGTCATACACCTTTGTCTGCAGGGTTTGATTCCTAAAAAATATCTATAGCAAAAGAGAGTAAATGTTGATTTTCAGCTTGTTGTGGGGCTTTTTCCTTTTTTTTTTTTTCCCCAGAATGTTGTGTGTAGCCTGAAGGGAACAATGGATTTTCCAAGTCCTATAAGATAAAGTTGGAGGACACAGCAGAGTCTTAGAAAATAAATATAAAATTTCTATAATAAATACAAAATCTCACACTGTTCAGGAGCAGAGCAAGGGCCTCCCCTACCAAGAGCAGGTTTTCTTCCCCAGGCTGCTCTGAGTCTTTGTCTCTGGGGGTTTCAGGCAGTGAAGGGGCTCCTCTGTGCTGATGCCTTCATGTCTGCAGGTCGTTGTGCTGCCCCACCACAGCTCGCTGCCGAGCTACAGGAGACACAATAATTAAAAGAATTTATCTCCTCTTCCCAGGATCCCACCTACCACAGCACAAAATCACTCCTAGTAAAATAATCTAAATGAAATGGCAAGGAAAGGGAAAGCTGTAGGCACTCAGTGTTACTCCTCAGCGATTGTTGTTTTTCAGGGTGACAGTGAGCTTTGCTAACCTGAACATCAGAAATTCAGGCTGAAACTCTGGGTTAAAATGAATTCATAAAGAAAGCTGAATTAGGGGCTGGCTCTGGCATTTCCACCATGTAGGACACTGTGTCACTGTGCTTCTCCTCTCTCTGCATGTATTTGTGCCCTTTTATTTTTCCTGTAATTGTAGGGAGAGACTTTCTCTCTTTTTTCCCCTCAATTCATAGAGACCTTGTAATTTATCTCAGGCCCCATAAAGGCATTTTTTCATGCTTGCCGACCCTATAATGATCGTTTCTGTTATGCAGGAGCTACTTTCTATCTGCTGCTGTATTCTACTGCTCGTGGAAGGATTGATGCTCTTCATTTTTCTGCCACACACCACCATAAGGAGAAGCGATGGAAGGGGTTTCTTCCTGAGACACAGCTCCTGATTTCTTAATAGGAGAGCAATAAATACAATGTCTTCCAGGCATTAAGAGAAAGGGAAGAGAAAGCCAGAGCTGCATCCTTTTTCTCCATCTGTTAGTGTGTCTTCTAGTCCTGAATTCCCTTCACTTGCACAAAGGGGTGAACTGTGCCTTTGTGTTCACAAACAATAAATGCAGATAATTCTGTTAGCTTTTTTTTTTTTTTGCATTTGGCATACTTTGTCTGAAATCTTAGTTAAGCCTCTGTTCTTGGTTATTCCATTGTAGTTTTGTATAGACTAAATCTAAAAAAAAATCCGTTTATAGTGGCTGGCTGGAGCAGCAGCATTGAGTGCAATCCTGGAATGACTGGTGTGCAGTTTAGAAGGTTGCTAGAGAGGGCTGTAAATTATGTCATGTGTGGCTCATCAATTATATAGATAAAACTGTGAAGGAGAGTGGTTTGTCAGAAAAGATAAGAAAAGAGGGACTGAACCTAGATATATTTTCTGAGCTGATAATCTGGTCGTTTTTAGAAGTGAGAGGAGTCACTTGTAGAAGCCACTTAATAAATTTAATGACTATTGGAAGGGACAGGATAAAAAAAGAGCAAGGATAAAATGTTAAGTGTGCTTTCAATTGCAAAATCAGTGCCACTTTTCTGTAAGTTTGCTAATGATTGTAGGTGTTGTCTGGAAGTAAAGCAGGAGCTGAAGGGGATGTGGTTCCCCCTCTCTGAGAGAAGGGGAAGGGGCCCTGTTTCAGGGACTTTGCCAGGGTTTGGGTGTCACTCGAGCTCCTCATCAGGTGTTGTCTCAAGTGATTACACTGAAGATGTGACAAGATCAAGCACTTTCCCCCCAGGCGTATGTGTGCTTCCAGATGTGAAACAGCACAAGAAAAATGGAGACATTTTTATCATTTTTCCTCTCTGTTCCAAATGGAAGTAGGAAGGAAGAAGAGGAAAGCAATTTACACATCTGAAAAAATATACAGAAACCTTTTGAAGTATTGAAGTGAGCCTGGTCTAGACTTATTGGCATTTCACCTCCTCCCTCACCCAGATGTTCATCTTACCCTGTGCCCCTTCACAATGGGGAGCTGTGGGACAGATCCTTCAATCCTCAAATGCAGCTTCAAAGAGAGGGAAGAACAAATCCCTCCTTCTACCTTGTTGTCTCACTGGGATTTTTCTAGAGTAGGAGACCGAATGACTTCCCATCTCAATGGTATAAAGTCCTCAGAGCTGTATTAGGGAAGGGCCCTGGGCAGGGAATGGGTGACAAATTTATACAAACCCTACCATTTCTAATACCCTTGAGGGTGCTTCTGCAAGTGACCTAAACCACTCATTCACCACACAGGGGGTTTTCCATCACTAAGGTGCTCTATGGCTTTTGGTAAGGTGAAAGTTCTTCAGGAAAAGATCAAAGGAGATATCCCCTCCAAAAGAAAAAAAGTGGAAATTGGAAGGAGGAATTGGGGAAGGCTGAAATGTTCAGCTGCCTTTTTAGTTTTAATAGGCTGCCTGTCCAGTCATTTAATGGCCCCATTTCTGATGAAAATAAATTGAAAACTCAAAGCCCATGGATGGAATTCATGGGGCGTTTCACTAAGGCCCGTTGCCTTAAAATTAAACAACCTCCCTCCAAAACCAGCTTAATAATAATAAAAAACAAAGCACTTTGTGGCTTTATTTGCCAAAAGAGGGCAATATTCAAACATAGAAAATTTTACAAAGAGTGAAAACTAGAGGTTGCCACTGCCACTTTGACCACTGCCACCTCTGCTCTGTCCTGGAGGGAGGACACTGTCACCATCCAGGGCTGAATTGCTTCTTGTGTTGAATGCTCTCTGAAGCCATGCAACACACAAAGCTTTGCCAGCTCCCATGTCCAAGGGAAGAATTCCATGGGCAGCTTTTCATTAGCAGCAAATGTGTTTGAGAAGATTCACTTCTGCTACAAATCTGCCTGACTCTGGTGAAATTATATCAAGTTACATCCTCAGTCAATTTGGGCTATTATTTGATTTTATAAATTGTATCAAGACAGTATTTTTTATATTAAACCTGAGCATTTCCCTTTTCTGTACCTTATTGCTGACAGAAGGCTCTCACACAGCAAAGTTTACCTTTCATTTGTTCCTGTGTAATAACCCATTAGGTCTGCTGAGAAATACCACGTTTCTTATGCAATGTCAACACCTACTTCCATTTACTCTTTCTCTTCAGAAAACACAGCATGAATCCCAGATGCTGCAGCATGCTGGTGTCCTTGACCCATTGGAGTACTAAGAGAAAGTAATTAAAGGGAACAAATTGATGAGTTTTTAAGGCTAGTAAAACATACAGCTTTTTGCTTTCTTTGTCTCTGTTGCAGTGGTGAAGTTCATTAGGCAAAGGGAGGTTGAAGGATTGTCAGGTGGGTCACAGACTCTCTGTTGGCACTTCCCAAAGGCCAGAAGTCTAAATAAGCTTAGGAATGCTTTGTTTTGTATTTTAAATTTACTTTTTATAGTTTGAATTGAACAGATGTCAGAGATTTCCTCTGTTAATAAATAATTTTCTCTGTTGGGAGAGAAGATAGGCAAGGTTAAACAGGAAGATTCCATCTAACATTTTTATCTAGGATGTTTACCAACTGAATCTGCCAGCAATTTGTTTTCATCTTTAACTCCTATCTTCAGATAAAAATCCACAGTATTTTTTGTGGAATGCATCAAAGTCATGAGATGCATTTCAGATACTTGAATAATTCAGGCACTGGTGCATGCTACAGCTCACATTTCCCTGATCTAGTAACACAGACATTATGCTCAGGGTTTTAAGTTATTTATTCCTGTGTGTTAATAAAACTATGATTCTGAAAAACTCTTTCAGTCTCTTTTAGTGAAATCTCCAGTACTCCTCAAAGTTTTCCTTGTTATCATCTGCCACATCTGACATCTGCAAATAAATCTGATGCAAACATATGGTTTGGGAGTTTCTTTAAAAAGATAGTCTTGCTTGAAGTAAGACTGATGACTGGTACAAGATAACTTCCAGAAGTTGTAAAACTCAGTTTCACCGTTTCTGGCTTTGGTATCTTTTTTTTTTTTTTGCTAAATAAAGAAATAAAGCAAAGGCTCAAAACCAACCAGCTATTTTGAACTTTGAAATTGCTGTATGAGATCTGGGGAATCTTACTGGACCCCCCCCCAAAAAAAGCATTAAATCCCTTATGTCCTTCCCATCACAAGGGTTACTCAAAACAACCAGAAAACCTCGAATAAGTGTTCCTTTTTTTAATGTGCTGAAATGGATTTATACTTTACAGATTTCTTTCTAACAGGTCCTTTAGGCTGCTGTTGCTCTGGCTTGATGAGGCTCAGCTGAGCAAGCAGCTGGCAGTGGAGGGGCCTGGGTGAGCTGCTGCCAGGAGGGCATCAGGGAGGATAGCAGGGGGAAGATAAGCCTCCTTGTAAAAAGGGGAGCTGCAGAGGTGGGAGGGTACAAGGGATCTCACGGGCTCATATTGGAACTGAAATAATTTGTAGAAGTTACTGAATGAGGGAAAAGAAGGTTAGTTGTGACTTTGTCTTAGGCTGGAGTGGTTTGTTGGAGAGCTTCAATATGCCGTGCTGGGAAGCTTGGGAAGTGGAGCTGAGGGAGTCATTTCTGGATGCAGAGGAGTTAAGGTGAGTCCTGGGGATTTTTATATTGTGAGAGGCTGCATGAATCAAATAAGCCCTGAGAACTGCCAAATACCAGGTAACACTGAACAAAACTCAATAGTGTGGACTCAGAGATTGGAGAAAGCAGGAGCTGGGGGTACAACTGGGAAGCTGCCCCTTTCATTTGGGGGTTACATCTGGGAAGTTGCTTGTTTTATCTAGGGGTTTGGGGCGGGGTGGGCAGGATGCTGTGGGAACTCATTTCAGCCTTGCCATGCTGGTGGCAGGAGCAGTGTGGTCAATTCTCCTTCATGGCTGTACCTTGTGTGTTCCTGTCCCACAAAGGGCTTCACCTGGCACGTGCAGCTCTGCCAAAGACCTGCTGTTTGTTTGGCTCAGATGTGTTGTTGAGACTCTGGAGGTGGATTGTGGGCAGCTGACTCTCTGCAGAATGCTCCCTCTTGCATGTTAGAGATTTCCTATTGCAACCCCCGACTGCAGAAATGTGGCACTTCTGACCCTGACCTCCTGCCATGTGTGCACTGAGAGGGTCTTGGAGCTCAGAGAGAGCTGAGGTTATAAGTGATTTGCCAGAAAAGGTCACAGAATAAGGATGGAGACTCTCAGTTGTAAATATTTTGTGTAGTGAATTAATACTGCAGATTTGTCTATTATAAAACTACTCTAACTACAGCTGTGGAGAGGAGCACTGTCACAGTTGACCAGCAGAGGTTGAACCTGACCTAACACTGATCAAAGGGAGTTTAAGCTTTGGTGCATAAACTAAAGCAGTTGGTGTGTAGGCACTTGATTAAGCAAGGCTTGGGTACCTTACTTACATAACAGGTGTTTGAGGAGGGTGACCTGTGCAACTTGCTCCAAAGTCACTCCCTAAGTCAGCCAGGAAATTCAGAGCAGACCCCAGGAGTCTTCTCCACTTGGCCCAAGCAATATCATTTACACGCTGCTCAGGACTTGCTCTAAATTAAGTGTAAGAAATTTTGTATTTATATTGTACCATTTATGTTTTCAATATGATTTAAAAGCTGCAATGTTATTTCCACTGAAGACTGGGGTTGAAAAGTCCCTTGAGCACTGAAGCAGTTGACTTTCAACAAAATGTATGTCCTGAAGAAGTACCAAATTGCGTCAATTTAATTCCCAGGTCACTGGATTTCTCCTGGTTCAACCAAAGTAGCACAGAGTGTGTTTTTAGAATTTTCTCTAGTTCATTTGTTCATTAGTTTATTTTGGATGTGAGCCCACAAAAATCCCTGTGGAATGCAAGCTTGGATTGCACAGCTTTTTTTATATGAAAATTCTGCTCTTTTTAGGGCAGGTAAAATGAAGCTGTTAATCACGTACCTTAGGACACATCAGTAAATGTAATATTTAATATGCACATCTTCCTATGCAATTACATTGAAAATTATGTGTACTTAAAGACCCTCATAAAACTGGTGGAGGAGAGAGTTGCTTTATGCCAGTAGGACATGGTAGGACATAAATACTTTGAAGTGAAATCCCGAACAGACTACAGATGTAGTGCAATGGGCTTATTTCCCTGGAGGATCAGTGGCCATTAACCCAAATTGCAGAGTTTGTTCTGTACTCCCCAGAGCTGCTGTATTAATGCACCTTTTGGGTTACCCCCTCAGGTACTCCTGGTGCTGGCTGGGAGGTGCAGAACTTGTCCTTCAGCTGCTTAATGCTGTTGAAACAGTTGCTTCAGGCACAGCACATTAAAGAAGCGCTCATCTAGGACAAGAGGTAATGGCTTCACACTGACAGAGGGCAGGTTCAGGTTGGGTATTGGGAAGGAAGCTGTACTGTGAGGGGGCACTCTGGTTGCCCAGGGAAGCTGTGGCTGCCCCATCCCTGGAAGTGTTCAAGGCCAGGTTGGATGGGGCTTGGAGCAACCTGGGATAGGGCTTGTAGTAACCTGGAAATCCCTGCCCATGGCAGGATGTTGGAATGAGATGATCTTTGAGGTGCCTTTCAAAACAAACCATCCTGTGATTTAATCTATAAAGCACCAACACACATACAGACACCCATTAATTTATCTCCTCTTTCTTTCTTTCTACCTGGCTCCATTTTCCAAGTCATCCTCTGAGTGGACCAAGGATAGTGAAGGATCTGTGTTCAGAAACATGTATAAATGGACATTTGAAAGCCAGCTGGGATTTTTATCTCCTCCTTGCACTTGATACTTTCTCTTTTCTCCCTCTTCAACATCAACAGAAATATTAGAGAAAGAAATAACACCCACTCATCATGATCACATACAACCTGCCTGGGTGTATCTCTCACATTGTAGGAAANCTTTCAAAACAAACCATCCTGTGATTTAATCTATAAAGCACCAACACACATACAGACACCCATTAATTTATCTCCTCTTTCTTTCTTTCTACCTGGCTCCATTTTCCAAGTCATCCTCTGAGTGGACCAAGGATAGTGAAGGATCTGTGTTCAGAAACATGTATAAATGGACATTTGAAAGCCAGCTGGGATTTTTATCTCCTCCTTGCACTTGATACTTTCTCTTTTCTCCCTCTTCAACATCAACAGAAATATTAGAGAAAGAAATAACACCCACTCATCATGATCACATACAACCTGCCTGGGTGTATCTCTCACATTGTAGGAAATATAAACATGTAAGGGAAAAAAACCTGTCTGTGATTATTTCCAGTGGGCAGCGATGCATTTCAGCCAGCCCTAAAAAGGGCTGTGAGATCCTGGTGGGATTTCACTGCTACTTTTTCTGTCACTAGGAAACTTAGGGAGTTCTAACTTAAACCAAGCCACTTTTTTTTTTTTTTTTCTTCATAGCAAATTCAAAAATGTGCAGTCATATTTCAGTAAGGAAAGCATTTTAGGATAAATGTTAAAGGAGAAAGCCTTTTAATCCATTTCTATTGCCTCTTTTGGAACAGTCTGAAGTCAAGACTTCAGGTATTTTTCCAGCAATGAAAACATGTAAAGACTGCCTCATTCTCTAAATTTTCCCTTTCTGTTTAATTCCCTGACACTGAATGTTAAGTAAAGGAATTACTAAATTTGAGTGTTGGGACTCTGTCTACAAGTTTTGTGGTATTTTGGCAGTAAATCAGTAAATTGACCTGGGGGTTCACAGGTGTGGCTTGATGCAAGAAGTGACCAAAGAATCTGAAAGTCAGATCTTCAGGAGTTTTACAGGATGTTCTTGTGGCCAAGGATAGGCCTTATAAAAATAGAAAGGATGATTGTAATTGAGATCTCAAAGACAAACAGAGAATCACTGCTCTATTAAGTATTAAAATTCCTGGCCACTGTCCAGTCTATACAGGGGTTTGGATGTGTATTAAGGTTAAAGATTTTCACATGTGAATCCCAAAATCAACCATTTTTAAAAATTTCCAATGTATTTTAGAGTACCCAGGGAACACTGAAACCCATGGGACAGCTCAGTGTGGATTAAATCCTACAGGCACATATGTAGTGATGGGAGTCTATGAAAGAATGATTTAATAGAAGAGGTCTTGGATTAGGATTTTTAGATTAAATTTTTAGCTCTCCCACACTTCATGTCTAGTCAGTCTTTTCCCTTTTTGCTAAAATAGGATGGATGTTTCCATTTGTCAGGGGTGGTATTAAGAGAACAAATCCAATAATTTTGAGTGTCTCAGATGCTGATGATACAAAATGTCCAGCTGTTTATGCAGAGAGTTGAGATCACTAAAATAAAAAAAGAATTCATCTTCTGCCTTTAATTTCACCATATGCAAAGAAAAGGAGTATCTGAATGATACTCTGAACTGGAAAACAATTATACTGTTTGTTTTTCTAGCTCTCTTTTAATTTTACTTTTTTTAAAACTTTCACATATAGAAAAAACCACAATGAAACTATCCAATATCTGTTATTTTTTGAAAGTATGTCTTGTTTGGCAGGTGTGGAAGGTGTAAAGATTACTTTCTCTGCCTGGGTTGGCTGATGCTCTACAGCCACCTGAACCTCTTTCAAGTGGCTGTGGTGAGGGGAGGAGGCAGCTGTGTTCTGCTTGGTTTTTGGGAATAAAACCCACTTCCCTTGGTGTCTCCCAGTTGTTTAGTATTTGAGTTTTTCTCCACAGGGCTCTGACTTTTCAGCATTACTCTTAGTCCTTAAGTAACTCTATGTGCATTTTCAACTCTGCTACCTTATTTTCCACATGATAATGAAACTTGGGCTGTTTGTTACAGTTCCCAAATCAAACTTTAAAACACCTGTGTGTTTAATGAGTAGTACTGCCAGTCTTAAGTATTCAGTATGACTGGATGATGAAAACATTTAACTTTCTCAGTAAGTTGTATACAAGTCAAAGCTGTCCTTCAGCACGGTGCAATTAAATCCAAGTGGCCTATAGTTTTCCCAGACTTAAAAAATAAACTTCTCTTAGTTCTTGAATGAACATCTCAAACAGAGAAAGTTGAGGCAACCAAAAACTAATCACAGTAAAAGAACTGGCTTTAAAATTCATGATCAGCCTTGTACAGAGAGCTGTACACCATGGCAGATGACTGGAAGATGGAGGTTTAATGTATGTGGAGGATCTGGTATTTGTGACCATCTTATGGTTTCTTAATTCTAGGTATTTTATAATCTGCCACAACATTTTTGAATTTGAGATGGTCGTGACCAGGCATCCCAGCTATGGTGCCTGTGGTCAGGTGTGTGACCTGGACAGGAGAGCCAGAACTATAAAAGATGAGACAGATTCATTCCTGAGAAATTCCAGAAGGAAAAGGTGAAAACAGAGGTCAAAGGCTGTTCAGGAAAGCTGAAAGGAAGGGAGTGAGACAGGCACATTTTTGCTTGGATTTTCTTCCAAAACATAGTGAAGGCTCCACAAGTTCATAAAATGGTGTTTTGAAATATAATCTCTTCAGGCAAGAGAAGCAGATGGAGGGGGCTCCTCTGTGATGGTAAATCAGGCTGGTGACAAGAGCCAGCAGGTCCCAGATCAGCTGGGCAGGAGCTGAATTTCCTTTGAGCCCAACTGCAAGCACGGAGGGACGTGTTCAAAGACACAGCTATGCTCCTGAGATTTGTGCCTTTGAAAATGCCTTTCCTAAATTTCAGTGCAATCTCCCTGCTGTTGGTAGATCATGAGACACTCTATAGTCTCCTTTTATGTTTAGCTCCAGGTAAACATGGGGGAGAAACACCTTTCATTGCTGCAGATGGCAGTGAAATGAGGCCATGGGATACTCAAGGCAAATAACTGGGATTTCTGACTGATAGTTCCAAGAAGTTCCTTACAATAACAGGATATAATCAAGTGATCAGGGATATACATGAACTGAGCTGGTTAATGGGCCATCCAGGGTCCTCCCCTACTCGTGGCACCCCTGACTCCCCTGCACCTGGGAGGCTGAATGGCTCTGGAAAACCTATGGCTGATGACTCTTACTGAGAAGAACAGATGCTTGCTGAGAAAAGTTAGGATATTTGGCTCTATTGCATATAATCTAAGGGTTTGGACTTTTTTTTTCTTTTTTTTTTCTTTTTTTTTTTTTTTTGGTTGTTTGTTAGTTTGTTTTTGTTTTTTTTTTTTTTAATTCCATCTTGACAGGAGTTAACTCCCTCTAAAACATTAAATATGCATATAAACATTACTGAAATAAAGTTGCTATATTTAGCAATTCCATCCACCCTCCATTTTCTTTCCAAGACAAAATGTTAGAAAGCCTGTAAAGAATTTATTCAACAGTTTTATGTCATGAAAACATACCAAAGAGTTTTCAGCCCCCAGAGAGGGAAAGTTCCAAGCTAAAGAAGATAAAACAGACAGAAATTAATTATTAATATTCAGCCTGTCAGACTGTAAATAAAGATAGTAATATTGAACATGGATTCTCTTGTATCAAGTAGCTGCATTGCCCCTGTTGTATGGTAGGACATGGTGATCTCAAGAGTCTTTCTATAAGTCTATATAAACACATGAAAATCAAACCACATAAAAGAAAAGGCAAGAGAAACTCACTGTATTTTTATTAACACTTGGAGAATTCTAAATTAAAAGAAAAAAAAAAAAACAAAATAAGCGTCATCTAGAGTGTGCTGTTTCCTGAGAAAAATCTATAACCCTTTGACCTCAAAGAAAAATCCTCAACATCTTTTGGCTTTGGTTTGATGATTTCCCTGTACCAACTCAAGGCTGAGAAAAGAGCAATTAACAGCAGTTGGGGTTGAAGAAATTGGTGGAGGACACGTGATCAGCACAGCCCCAAACCTGCTCTTCATTTTCAAGAATGATGCTATTCCCCCTGCAGTTATAACTCAACAGTGCTGCCAGTAGGAGTCAATTCCAGGTGTGAAGGACTGTCCTAACTATAAAAGATGAAAGATTACTGCAGAACCTCATGGAGTTTAAATTGAGGAAATTTTACTTGCAGGAAAATCTCTTAATGACTGACATCAAGTAACATGTGGTCGTGGAGTTGTCATCTGAGTCATCCAAGCTCCCTTTTGGGAATATTCTGCAAAGTTCCTAATTGTTGATGAGGAGAAGTGGTAGGTCTTTTGATTAAAGTGGTTAAAGTAATCTTCTGATACAGGAATTTCCTATTTGATATGAATCCTTCTTTGATTATTGTAAGAGCAACTATTTATTGGACTGACAGGGTTTTGGACTTGAACTCAGACCTCCTGTATTGCAGTGAGGGTAGTAATCACCAGGCCACAGTGTGGATATTGCCCCCTTTTCTGTCTTTATTTCTCCTTCTCCTGCTCCTCTCAAAGTGACTCATTTCAATAATAATGCAAATTAAAATCCATTTCCATTTATGAAATGAATCTTTGTTTTCCAGACAGCCTTAATCAAAACCCCAAGCCAGACTCTGTTTCTGTAGTTCTCTTTGGGACTGATTTCAGTTGTCTTTAAGGCAACTTGCTGCCATTGCAAAGAGCCCTCAAAGTGCTGGATATTTCAAACACCATTAAACTTGCTGGAAGACTAGAGGATTTGAAAGGCTTTAGCAGTTTTATCCAATCCTTCTGTGGTTGAATTATGTGCCCTTGAATTACACACATTTACCATAGACCCTCACTAAAAATATGAGATATTTCTTGGATTTTCTCCAGAGACTTCACTCACTAGGAATACTAAGCTTCCTGCATATAGCTCTGAATTGTCTCTTCTGCCTTCCTACAAGTTTACTCCTTGTCTGCAGTTTTGCCACTATTCAAGTTTTTATCAGCTGCTGACACCACAATTTTCCCAGTTTGAGGAGAGGAAGCAGTGTTGGTCCCCCTTCCCAGCCCCACCATTTTGATGAACAGTTAAGCAAAGCTAAAACTAGAAATTATTTTTGAGAAGGACGTTGGAAAACATGGCAAGAAAGAGGCAGCTCAGCCCCTCAGTTCCCTCCAGCCATGGAGTGACTGTTTCAACAGTGAATTTAATCCCTATTTAATCCAATCTTCCCAAGTTAAATATTTCTTTTGATCTTCAAAGAGAAAAACATGTCATTTTCTCAAATTCTGTATGTCAGAGGAATATATTATATGGAGATGAAGCCCCTCATGTGTCAGAAGGCCTCCATCACCTATTGTTGCATTTTCCATCATCCTTCTGTAGCCAACTTTTCTCACCCTTTTCCTTTTGTCAGTATCCACCTGGAAGAAGCTGCTCCAGAAGATCTGTTATAAACTGGAATCAAGATGGCACATGTAAAACTTTATAAGTGTGTGTACTTCTAAAATAATGATGTTCGCCTACATCTTAAGAAAATGAACTGTTTGTTATGTTGTGGGTGGCAATTAATTTCCCTGTCTGAGGAAGATAGCTCACCTTTTGAGCCAGAGAATCACTTCTGCTTCCACTGGACTCTCATAGAAATTTGGATCCAGAAGCAGTACTGATGCAAGTCATAGGTCATAGCTGGCAATATCCATGTTTGCTTATCTAATGACAATGAAAATAAATTTGTTTTACTCTTTCCATTGGGGTTTTTTTTAGTTGTTGTTTTTGTTTGGGGTTTTTTGTTTGTTGTTTTGTTTTTTGTTTTGGGGGGTTTTTGTGTTGTGAGTGTGTTCTTTCTCCTTTTTTTTTTTTTTGTTCCTCTGTGGCACTTTTTCTGTTTTCCCTTTTCTTTCTTGTTTCTGTTGAACCAAAAGAGAAGGACATAAAATATTTTATCTGAGTTCTTCTGCACGTTGTGGTGGATGCTTTGTTCTCAGCTTGGGTATTCATCAGGATTTCTACCTGTCCTGCTCAGATTAAATGCAGAGCAGAAAAAAATGAATATACATGTATGAAATTAAAATATGATAATATAATATATTGCCATGGTTGAACCATTAGTTCAACCTGAAACCATCAGAAATACTGGTAGTTAATCCATGGCAAAGAGTGGTGCTGAAGTTCTTCTGTGCTGTGCACTAGGCCAAAACCCAGAGGTACTTGGAGTGTTCCCAGGTAAGCCACACCAAGGGAGCTGTGGAAATGATGCTGTGTTGTTCACCAGTGGCTTCTTTTGTCAGATTTATTTTCTTTTCCCCACCTTGCTGCCAAGATTGTGGAAATTATGCTGAAACATAACAATTTCAGCAGTAAAAACAGTAACACTGCTTTCTGGTCATGAGAGGTTGGGTTTGCTCCTAATAGCTGAAGGGAAAAAAACCTCTCTAACAGTTACTTGTTCCATTATAGGCCTAGAATTAAAAATAAGCAGGAACCAGAAGAATATTCTGCCTTGGTTGGAGTCAAGCCTTTTATTTCTTGAAAAATAAATATTAAAATGTTCATAATATGGTGCTTAGGATTTGTGGGTTTGTTTATGAATAATCTGCTCTCCACCATAGGCAGCTGCATTTTGTATTGAACTTTTCCTCATACAATTGCACCGGTGAAAATGAACCCTGTATTTATCACTTCTGGCTGAGCCATCTTCATGTTCATGGCTCAGACTGCAAGCTGGAGTTTATTTAGAGGCATGTCAGTACAGTGACATTTAGACTTGACTTGCTTTGGTCACTCTGTGCTCTATATTGATCAAACCTGCTGTACTGTGGATAGGTTGGTCTCCTAAGCTATATATTGTATTAACACTAGTGATAAGAGAGCATCCGTTGGTGCTATTACTGATATACATCTTTAGCTCATTAAAATGCAAATTTTAAGGCGTGCAGCAGATAGAAATCTCTGCACCTTAAAACACCAAAAAGGCTGGCTAATTATGACTCCAACTATTTTTTAGATAAGTGAGCAGTAAGTCATTATAAAACTCGTAATGTGAATCCTTTTATTTCCCTTGTCCCCTGACTATTGAGCTGCAGATAATCTCATAAGGCAGTCTCAGTTTCCAGAATGAGTGCCCAAGGGTTTATCCATTATTCTAAATTTGAAAGCAAATAGAGCTACGAAAATCAACCCATAGTTCCTATTATTTGTCTAAAGCTACATAAATATATGCAGCCCCAAGATGTGTAATTTATATCAACAAGACCAAAGATCAAGGATTTTCTTATCATGTAACTATCACATGCCTCTTCAGTTTGCAGAGGTGATTTTTGGGTAGTCCTGTTTCTGGTATTTTCTATTTCAAGGCTCAGCAAATACTTAGGGATTTGTGCCATTTAAGATGACTCAAGGATAGATCTGGCCTCTTTGCCAGCACAATGCTCCCCTTAGAGGACAGATATTTCAGAAGGTGCCTAAAACCCTTTCATACACAAGCACCCCATGGTCTCCCAGGAAATTCCTCCCCTGAGCACTTAACTCTGGTGAGCCATTACACCACTGCAAATATGCCAGCAAAAGAATATGTTTTTATCATAATACAGTCAGAAATTTCCAGGATCATTTGTGCAATGGCATTTATGTATGCTTGAGCCTGAACGTCAATTTTTATATGTGTGAACACTCAGCAGGCAAAGTGTGCTATAGATTTCACTCCATCTGAATTTACTTTCCCACTGAAGCATCTCTTGATCTGGTTGTCTGGTATTTTTATAGTTATTCCTGTTTGAACACAGATGGCCCCATTGTGTTGCAGTCTACAGAATGAACACAGTTGCTGTGATTTAATAAAGATACAGGAACAATTCAACCTTCTACTTCACAACTTATGATCTTCCCCTTTAATATGACATTTATGATGACCATTTTTCTCATTTTCCCCGGTTTCAACTCTTTTGGCCAGGCGATTAACTGTGTATGTGTTAAGTCAGACATAAGCCCTTGGCAATATGGCAGAGTGGCTTTGTAATAAAACAGGTCTCACTATTTGCTCCAAACTGAAGAGAAAACTTTTCTTTGAGTTAAAGTTTAGTTAACTTTCCTCATGTCGACTTTTCTTTGACTCTATTTGAAGAGTCTACCTCCAGCTGGCTTTTGAGACGCAACCAAGATCTTTGAAAGATCAGCAGCTACATTAAAGGAAGAACAGAGAGCAGTGCCAATACAGCAGGTTAAACAGGAAAGTCAATGTCAGAGGCTTTAATTACAAAAATGACACTGTATGGCTGCACTGATGTACTTTGTGATAGTTATATGCAGCGCTGGAGAAAGGCAAACCAGATAACCTCTGTATAGGGTGCAAACAGGGAGAGATTTATAAATGGCACTTCTTGTTCCAGCTCCTGCTGACTTTAGGGCACAGAAGGAAGCAGTCCTGAACCCCTTTTCAGTGGGGACTAAGGACCATCTATCATCTGTGTGGGTTTGGGGTCCTCTCCCCCAAAAATATTCTCATCCACTGGGATTCAGTGAGAGCTGGAAGGCAGCAGGCAAGTGCTCCTCGGCAACAAAACATTTGAACTCCTCTCATCAGGCAAATTCAGTTCCATGGTTTTGGAAAAGAGGCCCTTTAGCTCATTTGAGGGATGGGGAACTGGAGGGGAAAAAAGAGAGTTTCTCTGTTAAAAATTGTGAGACATTTTCTAAATGTAATTGGACAGGTGCAGCTCCCTCAGCGGCTGCTGCCGGAGACTCTACGAGCAGGGAACGAAACACTTTGATGCAAGATCCCCTTCCATGCACGGAGCTGCTGGCCCGCCTGCAGGGCCCTGTGTCCTGGCCTTCCAGGGTACCTTATGTAACAGGGATTTTTACTTTTAAGCTATCAAGTAACAGAACAGAAGTCTGGGCTGCAAATGCTTTTGCAAATTAAAAAATAAAGGTTGGGGGGAAAACCCATCCAGACCTCAACGCCACTTATGCACGGGTGAGTTGTTCCACAATTTGCACATGGCCATCGCCTGGAGCCTCTGCAGGCAGGAGTGTGTGGGCCGGGACCAGTTCAGGATCTCTCCCTCCACTGCTTTTGGGACCATTTGACTTTCAGATTTGAAGTGCCTGGCTTGAATCCTGCTTGCTGAGACAAGTCTGTGGCATGGAGTCATTCTGGGGTGTGGGTGGCATTTCTCTTTGTGTTAAGCTATAGTGGAAGGGAGACAAGCTAATGCAGACAAAATTGGCTTTTTCTGCCCCTGGCCACTTCAGATCAATGAGAAGATCTATGGAAACCCTCTGCCTGGAAAAAATAAAGAAAAAACAAAGGGAAAAAAGAAAACCTTCCTCCTGAGTGATCGTTTAAATCCCTCTGACAGCCTTGGAAATGGAATTTCACTTTCTCCTCCACAATTCCAGCCCAGATTGTTTACTCTTATCTGCAATCTTGTCTTCACTAGTTTTTCACATTCAGTTAATTGATTGATTGCCACAAGATTGTTATTTACCACAATGGCAAATCTGCCTGGGTGCTCCACTAACATTATGGCAGTGCTGTTGCCCTGAGCCATGTCCCCATGTTAACACTGGAAAAGCATTTTGAATAGAAAAACCTGCAACATCTTTCTAACTGTTTGTGTGTGTCTGTAAAATATCCACAAACAATCTCTAGATGTAGCAAATATTGGGGCCAGATTTGTGGCAGGGGAAGTAAAGGTGACCTTTCCTATTAAATAAGGTCCTTGTAATTTTAGTAGCTCAGGTAAACCTTAGCAGGACTCAAGTAACATGTTAAAATACTGATTCCCACAGTGGAGATTGTTTGAATGTATGCTGAATACAGCACAGGCAGCAGACTGTGGAGGAGCAGCTTTAAATTAAAACTGTAAGTTTAACTATGTCCTTGCAGAAAGCAATTACCCAGGCTGAAATTTGACCCAGCCCTCAGAATTAATACACCATCATTCTTGAAGAAAAGGCCTTTGGATATTTAGATTTCATAAACAGATAGAGGACTGGGTTTATATCTCGGGGGAAAAAGACAAATAGTAAGTAGGAGTAGCTCTCGCAGTTGGCTTATTACAGAAAACTATTAAGATGTCATCCTTTGTATGGCTAGTGCCACATTTCCCATCTCCTCCATGGCACTTTCCAGTGTGAATGCAGATGTGGTTAACACCTTTGCCCGCACAGCTATGATGTTTGCATACATAATATAAAACATCTTGCCCATAAAACTTTTTTTTTCTCTTATATAATTTGTTGTGCCTGCATACTGGTATATATTTTTATTCAATCTTTTACATATAAATGAGTTTTATTGAATAAATGTTGCCATTGTCCATTCTCCACACCATATTTTAGCTCTGTAACTTTCGTGAGTTTATGATTTGTCTTCGATTCTATTGCAGTAACAAGTTTGTTTATTGCTTTTTAAATCTCTTGCACTGACACTGTGTAAAATTAAGGACGTGGTTAAATTCTTTATAGTTTCAGAGTGTTTTTAAAATTTCACATTTCCATAAAATGGGGCGATCAGTGTCACAAATCAAACCCAAGACACCATAGCTAGGTGGGTCTGAGCTTGTGGCAAGTTGCTGCACAGCTTTACTGAGAGGATTGAAATACTGTATAAGCATTTTCATCTAGTTTTATTATTTTTCCTTTTGTTTTATAAGTCTGGGTAAATCCAAGCTGTGAATCAGTGGAGGTGTGTGGCTGCCCATATTTGAAAACTTTCTGAGTAAATCAACTTCTTTTCCTCTTGGAAGGCAGAAGATATTTGTGTGTATATGAAACATTAATGCCAAGGTAGTGTGGATTTGAACAGGCTCGTCAGTTCCTATTATTGACAGAAACTAATTACACAGCCCAGTCTCAGGGCTAATACGTGCACAAATAATGTAACTATAACAAGAGAGGTCTGCAAACATTCAAAATAAAATGAAAAACCACAGGTCCTAATCCTCCTCTTCCTTAAATCAACAGGGGATTTGCTTTTTGGTGTGACAGTTTGTAGCAGTGTCCATAAACCTGCACCAGGTCTGAAAAGTGATGGGGATTACTCTGTTCTCTGGCTGGCAGAGCTCAGGATGGGACTGCAACAAGCTGGGGTGGAATGGGCTGGGCAGAGACCTCATGTGCTGTTGGGGTCAATCCAATATCATGCTGGGGGCAAAGTCACATCTTCAGAGAAAACAAGCATTGTGCTACTTTCAAGTGTCCTGTGCTGGAGGCTACTAGTCTTCATAGACCACTTTCAGGGTCTTTGTATCATCAAGGTTTAATATAAAGTTAATTAAAATGTGATTTATCACAGATTTCCTAATATAGAAAGGTTTAGGGTTTTTTTAATAGTGCCATAGTGACTAAAATTGTACTTGTATGTGCAAGCACGGGAATTTATTTGTGTTCTGTGTGTACCTTAGGTTTTAATGGGGAAACTTGTAATAGTCAAAATGTTAATTATTACAGGAAAATCCAAGACTAAGACAAGTGAAAGACTTTCAAACAGCCTTTTCAATAATGTAATGAACACACGTTTTTCCTTTTTAATTTTTGATCTAGTAAATGGGTGATGTGTCCATCCCTTTGACTGCAGCACTGGGGATACTCCTCAGCTTATAAAAAGATCCTTGTGGCTATTTGGCTCTGTTTCATTTGTGCTCTCTTCCAAGCACAGAAATGCACTCCCTGCTAAAGGTGGTTGTTGAACTCCTCTCATGCTCTGTAGCCTTTCCTACAAAGTTTTACATTGTAGGGTCAAGAGAGAGGATATCAGATAAAAAATGAATCACAGCCCCTACATTCCCAGGTAATTCCGTGTATTAAGGAAATAGAGAAATTTCCATGGGAGTGAAATGGCAAGTAAATACCCAGTGAAACTAATGGCAGGACTCCCACTGCCTCAAATGGTGTGAGAGCCTGACCATAACTCAGACACCACTAAATTACTGCTGCTGTTCCAGGGAAGGTTAGCAAGGTTAGTTATTGCCAGCACAGTAATAGGGAGGAATTCAGGGGCAGGGGGGATGTTCCAGGGTGAGAGAAAACAGCAGAATGAGTGAGTCCTTCTCCCTTGGTTGGGGAGTGAATGGGCAACACAAGGGTTGGGACCTGATTCCCAACTGCTGCAGTCTGATGGAGATGGGAAAACAAATTAACTCCAGCAACAAGGTGGAGGTGAGTTTCTCCTTCTGCCTGCTCAGAGCATGAGAGAGCCAAGACCTGAACTGCAGCAAGGGTAGCTTGTGCCTGCTTCCTGTGTGAATGCTAATTTTGTCAAAGAAATATTGGGAGTTTTTTGGGTGCTGATCTTTTTTTTTTTTAATATGCCTTAGCTTCAAATAAAAGGGCACTACATTAAACACCTATAGGTCGGATTCAGGTCTTTACAACGAAACAAAGTGCATTTAAAAGCTTTGCTTAAAAAGAAAAAAAGGAAATATAGATGCTAATTTCCTCTTCTTCTATATCACCCCTCTTGCTGGCCTATCTGCATTTCTTCCAGTAGCATTTTAAGTGTCGTGGCTAACATCTGACATGTGTTTCATTCTTCCTATCATGCAGTGTTTCAAAACCAACAGTAAATTCTTTGCATAATGTATGGTCTGCTTCCCTTGGAGGAAAACTGTGCTATGCTTCAGGGCCCAGGCTCTGCTTGCTCTCAGCAATACAGCCCTGCTCACAAACACGAGCTGCTGCTCCCTGGTGAAGTGTTTCGTGTCTATAAATGCGGAGATGTTTTATGAGGTCCACACTCAGCCTATGATCTAGACTGCTCCCCAGCTGCTTCTTTTGCTGTCTTTCCTAGAGATAAAGGTGTGTCTGAAGCCCTTGCAGGTAGATCCCAGTGAGCTGAGAGGTTGCTCAACTTGGCTAGCAGTGACGGCAGGGAGCTCGGGGAAATCTTTACTGAGAATTCTTCCCCTGGAAATCTGCTGGGAATATAATTAGGTGGTGAGTCCAGGGTGAGTTGCACACTGCTAGTCAGCCTAGTTTAACTAAATGGGTTATCTGAAGTGAGTGTAACCCCAGCTTTGGCACTGATGCAGGAAGGCAGTGAGAGTGCAGCCATGTGTAGGGCACTCAGGGGTGTGGGGCCGCAGCAGCACCCCAAGGATTCCTGCACTTGGGTGTATTGTAAGTGGAGAATGACATTGAAATTACTCATACAGAAACAACAGCTGCTGGGGGGAATGCTTATTTGCAGTGTGGATGTAACCATATTTTGGAGCCGGCAAACGATTTTAGGTCAAATACTCCAGGGGTCAGGCCTAATTAAGATGTTGGTATAGGATTCCAAACTAATTATGCAGGGAAAGTGAGCTCTGTATCATTATGTTTTTGCATTCAAAGGTAATGCACATGGGTTGGTGTAGTGGAGGGAGGTGTGATCCATGGTGCAAGTGCTGTGCTGGAGCCAGGGCAGCCACCCAGCCTGAGCCAAGCAGCAAAGGGGCCAAGCAGCCTCAGTTACACAGAGATACAAAAGCCAATTGAATAGTGACTTATTTTTTGGGAAGCAGTGGTGTGCCAGAGGATATTCCACAATCTGTTGGCTGCTTTGTTCATTGTAAATAATTCACTCTGTGAATTGTATCTGTGCACTGAGGGCACCCTGCAGCCACCCTGCTGATCATCCCCAGAGCACAGTGGCCACTGCATCCCACCAGCACCCAAACCACCACAGACTACTGAAACACCTTCTAGGAATCCTTCCTCCAGCTTGCAGCAGCTACTTACATTGTGGTGATGGTACTTCTATTGTACAATTCCACCCAATATTTTATGTTGAACCATAACCCCGTTTTTCTGAGAAGCAGAATTTAATACTTATTCTTGCTCCCATGGACACCAGTGGCCAGTTCCACTGAACCCACGAGTAGGTCTCAACTGGCATTGCTTAAACCAAGGGGCAGACAGCCAGGATAGAAATTATAAGTGTCTCCAAGGATGTAAAAGGCTGCTACAGAAATGATTGATATAATTTGTTTACCCTTGTGTCAAGAGGAAACAGGTTCATAGTGAAGGAGAGCCAGGCTGGACATTTGGGAACAGCTTTTTTAATGTTGAAGATAGGAAAAGATGGGAATAGTGCTAAAATAAGACATTACCATCTCCATGCAGTACATTTTAAAAGGCTTCTAAACTAGGTTAGGCAAACATCTGGGACTATAACCCTGTGACAGCCATGGAAACAGTTTTTCTATTGCAACTCTTCCTCCTGATCTGTGGCTTTTCCTGCTGTACTCTTACAAGCTCCACATTCTTACATAAATTTCTCATAGCTTAACTTTGTAAATAACTAACAAGGGTTAAAAAGGGCAATTGTGTAAGGGTCTTGCCTACAGACTGTGGTACAGAACAAGAACTGCTGAAACTGCCATTGTATATGAGACTGTTCAAATCCTAATGACATCTCATTGAAGCCAACAAATTTCTCCTCAGGCCAGTCAAATTTTGGAGTTACTGAATAACTTACTTGAAATCTCTGTGCTTCAGAGTTTCCTAGAAGAGAAGACAGGTATGTACAAATGGAGAGCAGGACACCGTGTCCTGGTTTCCCAGAGGCAGCCCATGTCACTGAGTGCACTGTCCTTGTTGGTTTTCATCAGGGCATTAGACTGACCCAATTTCCCCCTGCTTTGCTATTATCCTCCCTTTCTTATTAGGAATTGGTGATATATAAAGTCATCCTTCCTTGAAGAATGTCAACTGCTAAGATGCCAGGACAGGTAGTGGAAATTGCTGATAGAGAAAAGCATCCAAAAAACCACAGTTTCTGGACTAAGTGATGTGGGTTTCTGTGGCTGGGCTGTGTGGCTCATGTCCATAAAGTGATGCACAGGGCTCACTGCTTTCCAGGAGAAACAGTGAGTGAACAGGCAAAGGGTTTGGGGAGGTGGCAGCCAAAATAAAGATGTGGGTAACAACAGAGGTTGTCACCATTACATCTTCAGATCTCATCTAATACAAGGGAAAAACCCTGATACTAAAACTGCATAGTAAATGCAATATAATCAGATGCTGTTACAATCTAGGTCTGCTTGACATTCAGATGTTTTGGACTGAAGTTCACTTTATATGTGCCTCTAAATAAAGTTAATGTGTTCCCTACTTCCCCTTCCCCCTTAGTCCTGTATCTTAATGAATAAGAGGCTTAATCACTCCAATATCAAGATAGCCTTTTTACAGCCATGCAGATGTTCTTTGGTGTATAATTTGTACATGCTTCACTCCTCTATTATCATTGTTCTTTCTAAATGAGAAAATGCAAATGTTGCACCAAGGGCCCATCTTCACAGCTTACCGAATGTAATTCCTGACAGCAACATGAAGTTGTTTAGCATAATTTTCCTGTTAATAAACTGCCAATTACAGTAATTTAGTTCTTAGTTTCCAAAGACCAAAAGGTATATGATGATTTTCCCAATTAATATCTCGGGTTATTATTTTGGTATGTCTGAGAAAACAGAAAAATGGGGAGGACTCAGTTGTTTAAAGATAATACCAATGCAATTTCCTTTCAAATAATCAGAAGTTTTTCTTATCTGAGAGGCAAAATGGGAATTTATGTTTATGCAATCCCCCTTGCATGTGCACATTCATAGGTATAAAACAACAAAAACCAGTATCAGAGATATCTGTATTATATATGAATGTGAGTCAGCTTGAAAAACTACCAAATAAAACTTTGTAAAAGCTCTTAGAAACACCTGCCAGCAATGAAAAACTTTTTTCTTCTCCCAGTAAGTTCTGTTTGTTGTTCCAATGCTTCCAAAACTCAGGTGATTACGCAGCACTTTATTACATTCAGTGGGAAATACTGCAAGAGAGTGGGGAAAAGAATATTTAAAGAAATATTTATAGTTACTGGGAAAGATTGAGAAGAATTATGTTTAGAAGCAATTATGTTTCAAGCAGCTCTTCATACACTGTTTTCTGTTGGGATCTCAACTTCTCTTACTAAACAATTTGCATGAAAACAGAATCCTTGTTTCTTACAGAGTTTGCTCTTCCTGCTTATTTCCCATCTACTCCTGACATCATCATTTTCCTGATACAACCAAACAATTTCTGAGGCAGGTTGGGCTGATTTTTAATAGAGAAGTAAGCAACGGAGAGTATCTTGGGGATTAAAGGTGCTACTTTCAGTTCAAGTATCTCAGGGAGTAAACGTGGGAAACAAACTGTTTGGTTTAGGGAGGAGTTGAAGGAAATAACTGAGGTGGATGGAGCCTTTCAGTTATCTTGCTTTGGATAATGACTTTTCCTGTTCTACTTGGAAGCAGTTCAAGAACCTGTCCCGTGTTTTCTGATCTATTATTTCTTTCAAGAATACATTGACAGACTCTGTGAACAGATTTTGCAAATTTTGTCTTGCATAGCTGCAGCTCAGTTAAAAAAAACCCACCAAAACTAAACCCCAAAAATATAAATCCTCAAACCCCAACAAACAAAAAAAGGCAAGAGAGATTTCACCTTTCCCACACTGTGGGATTTGCAATTTTAAGAACATGGGCTGAGCCTTCTGTTGCATGCAGGAGGACAGAGGCAGGCAGCAAGTTATTAGACCCCAAATGTAATATTTATTAGACATTCAGTAGTCAGGTTTGGCAAAGAAATTTCCCTTATCTGTATGAATACTTGCACTAAAGCCTGTTCCAGCTTCTCCAAACACCTGGAGCTGGCTGTTTGAGAGGACTCAGAATTGTTGTCTCTGGTCTCTGTAATGAAAATGAATTGACTCCTGTGGAAGCATGGTTAGGTCAATGCTAAGCTCTTGCATAAATTCCACCTTCCTGCAAGCTGTGTTCAGAGCTCAAAAGCACAGGGGGTGCCATCACCACATGTCATCTCCCCCATCCCCTCTCAGTGGTGGTGAATGCATCACCCAGGACCTTCAGCAGCTGAACTCAAGCAGCCCCTGTGCCTGAAGAGCTGCCCCTGCTCACTTATTTTGGTAGCCAGCAGAGCAGTTTGCTGGCCCAGCTGACTCAGTGCAAGATCAGCATAGGTGAGGGGTGTCCCTCATCCAGAGGTGGTGGCTGGATCCAGGGTCCTGAGGCACGTGCACAAGCACTGTGGGTTAGCCTGGAGAAGGGAAAGCTCTGGGGAGACCTTGCAGCCCCTTCCAGTACCTGAGGGGCTGTGGGAGAGCGGGAGAGGGACTTCAGGCAAGGGCCCCGAGTGACGGGACAAGGGGTCTTCCCACTGCCAGAGGGCAGGGTTAGAGTCAATCTTAGGAAGAAATCCTTCCCTGTGAGGGTGGGGAGGCCCTGGCACAGGCTGCCCAGAGAATTTGTGGACTCTCCATCCCTGGAAGTGTTCAAGGCCAAGTTTGATATTACTTGGAGCAACCTTGTCTAGTGGAAGGTGTCTCTGCCCATAGCAGGGGATAGAAGGAGATGAGCTTTAAGGACTCTCCCAAATTAAACTAGAATTTAATGATCTTACACAATCCACTGTCTATAGCAAGGCATGCTCTTTGCAGAGAAATTGCAATTTTTTTTTTTTTCCTTTGAGGAAAAAAATCCAAGTGAGCTTCTTTGGGGACTTTATTCAAACAAGGAGCACATTGCTAAGCTGGGTGCACACCTTTGATGTTGATGCTCTGCCAACTCCTCCCCAGTGCAAAGCCTCAGGCAAGGGTTCCAACAAGGGAGGTTCTTCCAATGCTCTGAAAGCTAAATTGAAACTAAGTTATTGAAGTTATTAAACTTTAAGAAGGTGGAAGTGTATGTGCTAGCTAGGTACTTTTTGATAAGTATATACTATTA
Organism: Chaetops frenatus; assembly: GCA_013400775.1. NCBI lineage: Eukaryota > Metazoa > Chordata > Aves > Passeriformes > Picathartidae > Chaetops > Chaetops frenatus. The sequence continues at coordinate 188,760 of VZTR01006576.1, read as the reverse complement.
ATAGCACTTTAAAAATCCCAACTCAAGATCTGCAGTATAGGTATTTTTCAGATACTTTTGACTATTATGAGATTAATGGATACAGGGCAGTTTGAAACTGGTACATTAATTTTAATCACTTATCTCAGTTTGTATTAATGAGAGAGAAGTGGGCAAATCCTACAGAAAGACATAAGAACTTATATATTTTATATACCTTAAAGGCATAGGTGGTGATTATGCATTTTGGGTTCAAAACTTCTTGCTAAGCACAGGAAATAATTGAAAATGGAATTTCTCAGATGGATGCAGCAACACACTGGGCAGGGCAGTGATATCTGTAACTGTGGCAGTAGCACTTCTCTATTAGGTTAAGCAAATTCTGAAATAAACCTGGGGAGTGAAATAAGTGTATTTCTTCCCACTGAAGATCTTCCTGTGTGGACATTGGGAGAGTGCTGGGATATGTTTGCCCCTGTGCTTTTACTGAGAGTGCAGTTTTATGAGCATGTTATGGGTTTTTTACATTCACTTGAGTGTTTGGTTGGTGCTGAATGACTCAGACCAATCATACCACTTTCAAGTGCCTTTGATATAATTTTTTTTTTTTTTTTTAGTTTTTAGGCTTGAGACTCAAGGCTCTGTGCTATTTCCTTGCTAGCCTTGAAGCTAGCGGGTGCTGTTTTTTTCTAGGCTGCCCTCTGTCCCTTGCCCTCATTGTAAGCTCATTGCCACAGCCCGAGGCTGGAAAAGCCTGACGAGGGGCTGCCCTGGATCTGGTGTCAGGATATGAAATGGAACAAGGAAAGAACTTTGTATGGGAGTGACATCCACGTGAATCTGAGCGGGGGCACCAGCTCACTGCCCAGCCACGTTTGGTCTGTCCTTTATCTGCCTGGGGACCAGAAGCCCGTGTGAGTCTCTGCTAACGATGCAGCCCGGGCAGGGCAGGCTGGGGGCTGCTGCCATCCTGCTGCCTTTGTGCTTCCTCATCAGGCAGCCCCGAGGTGATTTAACACCATGGGATGGGATCAGTGCTCATCACTAGGAAGCCTGCAAATGTTTGTAGTTATAATTAGGAAGTGTTCTAACATTCCTATTAACCTGATTGATGTGAAGTCTAGCTTAGGCAGAAAACTGATTTTTCCCCAAGTGACTCCAATAGAAGATCCATTTAGTTTGAAATGGAACTTAAAAGGAGTGCAAATTACTGATGATCCCTGTAACCAATGAACAAATGATTGGTGCATATTCAAGGGTTTTTAGTGATGGGAGAAACCCCAAAGAAGGATGTATGGTGTGAAAGGGTGACACTTTTTTATCCTCCAGATAGGGCCACAGCAGTGTCCGGATGGACATGTGCTCCATCCCACACCAGGCTGTGCCACTGGTCCAAAGCAAAGCTTGCTGACACTGCCCCATCCATTTAGTATCAAATTTAGGACATGCCTGTCCTAAAAGGACAAGATCATTCTACAGCTGTGACCAGAAGAACCAAATAAAAAGCTAGGCTGGCTTTGCCAGTGCACTGACACAGGTGTGTCATTCAGGACCAGGCTGCTGCTTGTGTGGTGGGGAGCTGCCCTGGCCACCTTGGGCCAATGCTATTTCTGACACCTCTGTACCACCTTCCATGGCACCATGAAGATGTGCCCTCGCTGACCTAACAGAGGGATAAAGAAATCTGCTCTCTTTTTAATATCATTCTGGGAGAAAACGGCTGCTTTTCAGAAATAAAATGGTTTCTGTTCAAGGTTTACCCAGTACAAATGCACTAGTGATGCAGCTGAAGCTGTGCTCTGGCAGCTCTGCACAATGCAAAGTTTCTGACCTAAAGGAGAGCTTGTATGCCCAAAAGCATTTTTTTTCTTTAGGTGTATTCACTGGTTTAATAAAAGCTCATAGCTCTCCATGCAAACCTTGCTGTCTAAGCCATGAATTAAACTCCTGTGTTCAAAAGGACTTGATACTGACCTTAAAACCTTTGAAAACCTGTTAATTTTAGGCAGACTGAAGAAGATATACAGAACCAGGGTGGATCATGTTTCACTTATACACAGGCAAACAAAGTTCTGCAGTATAATCAAAGGATAAAAATGAGCTCTAAGTAGAGGCAATAGAGCCACAATGACAGTTATTGGACACCACTTTGTCCCATGATTATTTATGTATTAGTTGAAGCCACAATAATGTTAAAGTCACCCTCACTAAACATACAACACTTTGTATTTTGACAGCACTTCATAAACATTAATGAATTAAGCTGAAGTAAACACTTCTCTAGGATCAACCTTTCCTGAACAGAGCTGCAAAGGCAGATTAAAGGCAATGAGGAGCACATTGCAGTTCAAGCACATAAAACCACTCATCACCTGTTCAGAACTTGAGGGGCATAAAATTAGGACCTTCTGTATGCTGCAGACCCACTAATGAAGTATCAAAAGTGACTTTTATGTGCCTTATAATTTGTACATTACACTAATGTAAGGTAGGAAGGGTCAGGATAAAAATGTGTTTCAAAGGCACCACGCAAATCTCAGTAATTTTGGACATACAGAAATAGAGAAAATCTGTGTTTATGTGCTTGGGGGGAAAAAAAGGAAGTTTTAACCCAAGTGAATCTTGTATCTCACTGGTTAGTTGTCAAAATCCAGGTGATACCACCTTCAGGGTGTATATTAATGTAAAAATAACCCAAGGTGTGAACCAATGCAGCACAGCAGGAGCTGATGTGAGTGATGTGGCAATGGTTAGCAGAGTGTGCCAAAACAGGGGTTTTTGATTTCTGTAAGGAAGGTATGCAGAACTGTTTGCTGACCATGTGTGTTTTGGCAACAGCTGCTTTTTGGGTGACCCCTGTGCTCAGCAGAAGCAATGTTTTCTTTGCCTGAAGCTGTGGCCCCAGTCTGTGGCCCTGGGGCTCCTTCCACCCATGGACAGAGCCAGGGAGCACCTGGCTGGCTGCAGGAGGGGCAAAGTGCTCACAGGCCAACATTTTAAGGGTCCTGCACACAAAATTGTTACTTGTCTGAATTTGGGCCAAGCAAAACTCAAATATCTGAAAGTTTTTCTGCTGAATACGCAGGAACTCCTGAAAGCAGACTTAATTCCCAAAAAAATACAGACAAAAAACTTTCTTAGCATCTTAATGATCCCTTTGGGAAAGCTGGCCAAGTCAGACAGTAACATTCAGTAAATCCTTTTTATCTGTGCTTGCTTTACTAATGAGCCTGAGTATAATATTTAAATCCCTGTAGCTGTGTCTCATATATTGGCTGCTGTGAAAATAAAATATTTCCATTCAGCATTTGGTGTATATCATGGCCAGCTTGGCTGTGCTCCCAAAATGCCTTTCCTGTTATTAGTGTGTTCTGGGCCTTCGAATGGTCACTGTGATGGATAGGGTGGTGGAGGCCATCAGAGGGCAACATTTCAAACCAAGAATGCTACAGCTATTGGAGGGTAATTGAGATATTGTATATTTACACTGGTCTGCCTCAGAAATATTCCTTTAGCAAAGGCTACATTTGATTAAGGTCTTTCCTCGCATATCAGGACAAAGTCAAATTCAAAGAGAAAGAAGAAAAAGGAAAGAAATAGGAAGGGAAGCTGGAAAAATAAGATGGGACATTTCCAGTGTAGCCCAGCTTATGACTGGGGATATTGTTTGGAAGTAGATGGATGAGACTTCCTTTTGGAGGCAGGATTTTTTAGTAATATGACCCCTTTTCTTTTGATTGAATTGATCAAGCCACATTTTGGGTAAGGCTCTCCTTCCTTGAAGTGTTTTGCTGCTTTTTTGAGCCAAATTCAGAGGAACAAATTATTATTTGTAGATTTATGTAGGTCTGTGTCCCCTAAGGCCATAAGTAAAATCAACAGGCTCAAAGATATGCTGAGGTTGTGTTTGGGGAAACTGTGCTCGGTCCCTCTATCCTAAACAGGGACTGGGTCTGCTGTGAGGAAAGCAAAAGGATTTTAGAGTGAAAACACCCAGCCAACCTGGCAGAAAATTGTACTTTTCACTTCCAACCTCTGGGAATACTCCTAAATGAGATAGAGGAAACAGCATGGGCAGTTATGAAGAGGCTCGCAGGGAAGCTGTGCTTCTAAGTGAATTGTTGGTTCTGAGAGCACAGGCTGTCTTTGTGTACAGGAGTTTTTATGTCCTGCTGCCTCATTATCTCAGTAACTTATTATAGTTTTATGTTTGTGTTGTGCTGCAAATGGACTGCCCATAATCCCCTTTTTATAGACTTAATCTGGTGGGTGATAAATGCCTATGGATTCAGCAAGCATCTTCCTCTTGGTGGTGGGGGCACAGTGTGAGCAATTCCTGGGCAAGCTGAAAACACCCCTCATGCCTGTATTTTAAAATCCCTTCTATTCCAATCTAACTTTAAATAGGTGTTGATACTGACATTTCTGTGTGAAATACAGCCATGTATTTACTTCTAGAAACATCACTGCCAGCTGTCCTAGCTGCAGTATTCTGTATGCACACTGTGATAATCTAATTAACATCCCCTCTGGAACCTGGAAGTTAACATTGGACAAGACTCTAAAGCTGTTTTTGAAGATTTTGGTACCTAAGGTACTTGCTGAGACAGGCTGGATGAGTTCTAGAAACTGCCTTCTCAAACATTCAGTGAAATAACTATTACGATTTCACATTACCTGTACACACAAGCCAGTTAATTTGTTTTCAGTGAACATTTGTACAAGTGAATTATTCACCCATCTGCAATATTTATCTTTAAAATGACTAGACAATTCAGCTCTGTGTGGAGATGTACCTCTGTATGAATTCATAAATCCACAATCACTGGCAGGACATTTTCTGCAGCAGCTGATGATCTATTTATTCTCCCTTTTCTTCTCTCCAAGGGTTAGCCCAGACCCTCCTGCTTTGACATGAACAACAAGCAAAGCACTTGTATAATATTTAACACTTCCTAGTTTGAATATGAAGCTCCAACAATGCTCCCCACCACTGCAGCTTGTTGAGTGAGCAGCTCTCAGATTATTATAAAGCAGCAATTTTGTGCTAATTTTTTTGCTCTCACACTGCAGACATAATGAGCATAAGGGATTATGTGATGAGCTGAAATTACTCAGCTAAGTGAGGAATTGAAAATGCAAATGTGGAGCCTTTGCCACTATTAATGGTCAGCTCTGAGCCTGCTAGCAGAGGAAATACTTTTGGGAGGAAGTGTTTCTTTCTGTTCAGAGATGCTCAGAGCTCCCACACTCTTGGGCAGCACAAAGAGGACATAGAGGGACATAAAATCCCTGGTTTAGATAATTCTAGCAACATTGTCTTTACTGGGATTGCCCCAGGGCTGGCACTGCCCCAGGCAGGGAAGAAACTGGAACTGCTCTGTGCTTAGATGGCCAATGCTTTTCCTGGAGGAAAAATGGGAAGAGTAGTACAGGTAATTGATAATTGCCTAAAGTGGTGATTAAGAAAGTTGTTTCAACAGCTTTACCTTAAGAGAGTCTCAGCTATAAAGAGCACTAAGGATCTTTTGTAAATGCCTTTTCTGTGTGGTCATTAATAAAGCCATTCTTTGCCAGGGATGGTGAGCTTGAGGGACTCCATCACACAAGCCTGGAGATTTGGGGCTTGATCTCAACTTGCACAAACTAGAGCAGTTCCAGCCAGCTAAGCAGTAATTTCCACAACCTTAGAAGTAGTCCTGAATATCCATGGTTTTGAAAAGCAAATTTGCTGAAGCATTTACTTAAGACACACATTCTGTGGGTATCTCAACACTTAGTGAAGTACTGAGGACTGAGTTGTGCACTGAACCGTGCTGAGTGAGGGACAGCTTTTACCAGTAGTTACTAATTCCCACACTGACACTTGTGTCTAATTGCTGACATTGTAGAATACAGAGAACTGTACCTGAATTTCTCTCCAAAGAATCTCTTTCTTCAAATATTTTCTTCATCCCTCTCCTGAAAAAATGAGAAAGGCAGGCTTCTCTAAGACAAGAGTATTTTTTTTCATCAGGAAGGAAAGGTTGGATTTGCCCCAGCTTTAAATTAATCTGCAATGACTCACAGATTTTACCTTGAAAGTGAAGAGGTTTGCTGCATTAAAGAGACTTGTGAAGAAAGCAGCTAACACACTATAATCTATTTCCACCGATTTTAGGATTTAGGTTCTACTAATGCCTATGTACCCTTTGATAATGTCTACATGGAGAATAGCATGTTTTACACTTGAACTTTAGTATCTGAAAGTGAGAACAGTGCAGCTGCAGTTGTAGTTAGGCAGCAGAAATGATCATACCCACTCTGGCTCTGAGTGTTAAGTACCCAGAAAATAAGCTACTAGAGAGTAGATAAGTCATCTCCTGTGACAGCAGAGATTTGCCTAGTAAAGGAAGAGTCTAAATCAAAATTCTCCTGGATCAACTAGACACCAGCTTTCTAACCTGTGTAATTTTTTTATCTGAGCTGCTTTCTCTCCTGTGCCCCTGTCCATGCTGCTCTAATTAGAAGGATAACTAACAGAGCAGCGTGACATTGCTAACAGGGACATCGACGTTTTAGTTGAACACGCAAATTAGCTTTGAGGTTTCCTGCAGTCCTAAAGATTTTATGGTAATTTTCTATTTCTGCATAGGCATATTTGCATTTAGCAAGACAGTTTAGCTCTAATCATCTGTCAGGTGTTGCCAATCTGCTGTCAGTTGGGTAGAGCCATCAGCTTAGAGAGTTTTTAATGTTACTGTGCCCATTGTCTTGAATGGGCATCTGGAAGCTGGCTCCTGGGGACTGCTCATGGATATTCCAGAGCAAAAAGGGCATCAAGGCATCAGTCTGATTTAGTGAACCTCCCAGACCAAGTCTGCAAAATGCCATAGGCAAACCAAGCAGCAGTATCTGACTGCTAGTGCCTCGCAGAGCATTCCTTACCTCCCACTCTTGTTCTTCCCTGTTTGTTTGATCTGATCTGCTCAACCACAAGGCATGGTGTAACCCCTGATTTTGCCCACAATTAGAGGCATCTATAGGTACATTCCATGGATATCATTTCTATGAACACTTCTTCATTTGGTCACTGCTATTGGAAAAAAAAGAGCAAATCAAGAATGACTTGTGAGGGTAAATTCTCTGGATGTCTCCTCCTCTCAGCCAGGATGCGTTTCCATTACAGAGGCTGGCACAAGGCTCCTGCTCCTTTATTCTCCTGCTGTGTTGAAATGCAGGTTCTATAATGCGGCTTTGAGCAACCTGGTCTAGTGGAAGGTGTCCCTGCCCATGGTAGGGGGCTTGGAACAAGATGAGCTTTAAGGTCCCTTGCAACCCAAACCATTCTAGGATTCTACAAATATCATGCAATTGAAAACATGGCACCCCTGTAACCTGTCTTTCATTTATTTTTCATACTGGAGTGTTTTTAGTGCCATGCAGTGTCCCTCTGCCTTTCAGCTATTGCCTTCAAATTTCACAATGTCACAAGTGTCACAAATCTCCTTTGCTTTTCCAAACCATCCCCATTATTGACTCAGCCCCATCTCTTGGTCAGTTTGCACATTACCTCACCCAGCAAACTTTGCTGGAGGTTCATTTTCACAAGGCAGCAGCAGATCCCAATGCTCCACTTCTTTACTACATCATAGACTCATAGAACAGTTTGTTTGGAAGGTACCTCCAAGCTCATCTCATTCCAACCCAACTGTGCCCTGAGCAAGAACACCTTCCACTTGACCAGGTTGTTCCAAGCCCTGTCCAACCTGGCCCTGAACACTTCCAGGGATGGGGAAACCACAGCTTCTGTGGACAATCTGTGCCAATGCCTCACCACCCTCCCAGGGAAGAATTTCTTCCTAATATTTGATCTAAACCTACCCTCCTTAATCTTAAAGCCATTCCCCTTTCTCCAATTATTGCATACCCTTGTACACCTATGTATATCTATACCTCTGGCTTGATACCACATGTGCCTCATGTGTCCCCTCTGCCCAGCAGCTTCACTTTGACCTCCTCCAGCTCTCTACCTTTGCTGCCTTTGAAAGTTCATTCACTCTAACTGGGGCTTCTCCTTCTGTCCCATCCCTCTCCAGCCTCACAATGCAAAAGTCTCTTGATCTTTGAGCACAGAGTCTCAAAGTTCTCTTCAGACCACAGACAGCCAAGCTGTTTGCTTGTCCCTCCTCCACTGGCCTCCTCTCTGCTGCTGCAGCAGGATGATGTCTCCTGGCCCCTTCTTGTGGCTGTAGTCCTCTGAGTCAAAGGCACAGAATCCTGCCTCAGTGCCCAGTGTGTTTTCAGATCATGCAAAAATTCATGCCAACTCACAGCTCCTCCTCCTGCAGCCCTGAGTGAACTGTGACCAGGTGCTGTCACAGCCCAGACCTCATTTGTTTGCCAGTTCCTTGTCCAATTGATTACTTCACCAGCCTTGCTGTTTTAACAGCTCTATTGAAGTTCATGTAATTCCTATTTCCAGTCTTAGCCTTTCTCCCTCTTGCTGTCCCTTTCTCAGAAATATAAATCAAACATTAATATTGATCAGCATTTAATGCCAGACACAAAGGAAAATCTGCTTTCATGTGGTATGAGCTGTTACTAAAACATTAATGAGGGCAAAATAGAAGGTTTCAAACATGATGGCCAGCCCATCTTTCCTCCTCCTCAAACACAGGACTAAGGCATCCCTGCCTTAGGCAGCTTTCTGGACTTTCAGCGGCACTGAAATTTGGATTTGACTTTTACATCCAGATTTGGAAAAGTCAAGGGACTTATTACTCAAAAGGATTGACTGAGAGACCTCAGATGCTTTTATCCTCTCTATACACAGGATGCTTTCTCAAATACCAGTGCTCTGAATTTTAACATCAATCATTCCATCAAAGTTGGACAGGTTAACCACTTCCAAATGCCTTGCCTCATTTAGCCATGTTCTACTATGTGTTCCCTATGAAAGTACAGTCAGATTTCTAATGGTATGGACTGGTGCTTAGAAAGCAGCAACTGAGCTCAACCAGTCAAAGGGACTTCGACAGACGAGTGCCTGCTGTGGCTGGGATAGACAGGGGCTTGCTGGACATTGCTCGTCAGGAAACTCTCATGTGTAACTCAAATGCTGAAAGTGCCTTCTTGTTATTCCCCTATTAGCTTGAGAATGTGAGGAGGGACAAAATAAGGAATTCAGGTGTAAAGAGCAGAACCAGAAAGTTAAATGCAGTTAAATCTGTTTGGAGGATTTTGAAATAAATTAGATTACTTTGGCCTCCTTATAACCAAAGCAGAGAGATCACATCTCAGCTCAGAGAGACAAGCAACCTCACTCTCTGCTGTGTAAAGGGAATCCAGAGATAAAGCTAAGAGAAAATTGAAAGGCAGGAAAAAATGAAAAATGGAAGAGGAATACAGGATGAGAAGAGCAGAGGACCCAAAGAGAGGACAAGGAACACAAACATAATGAGAATTGCATCTATAGAATAAAAAGACCTAAGACTACTCTGTTGTAAAATTAGTTTTTTCTGGGTAGACTGTGGAGCAACTCCACCAGATATATCCAGCTACTCTGGCTACACAGAGGCATTGCTGAATGCTCTCCTGGTGCATTGGGTTTGATGCTTTCCTGGCTTACACCTGGCTTTGATGTGGTTTATGCTGGTGTGTGAGAGAGAAGATGTACTCTGAGAGCAATTGTCAACTAATAACAGTATATAAGAAAAATAGGGCTCAAAAGATTATGAGAGCTGCCTAATCTGAAGATCTGTCATTATACTTCAAACATCAGACCCTGCTAGGGAATAAAGCTACTCCTGGCTTTTTTTTTATCATGAACTTTGAAGAAGCTTCAGTGTTTACCAGTATCTGCTGATTGTTTGATCTTCAAGTTAAGTGTAATCCCTGATAGATTTATGAGCTACTGAAAGAAAGTGAAGAACAGTTGTGTTTCTACCACACTATGGAGTAGCTAGAGACACTGAAGTCCTCTAAATCATTATTTCTTATTAGGGAAACTTTAGTTTTCACTGCTGCTGGATGACAGTTCATTTTAATTTTGCTTTCTGAGGATCCTCTCCATCAATGACCTGCAGTCTGCGTAAGTGGGGATATAAAGCAATTGACATAAAATCAATATTAATTCAGGAGTGTCTTGGATTTTTTCCTCCATTTCCAACAGGTATTTATCAGGGTGTTATGGCCTGGCAGCCTGAGGAAGATGCTCTTAAAAATGCAGGACCCAGGGACCTGAAGGGAAGCTTTGAGCCACAGTTGTGTTGTGTGCTCAGCTGCAGATTGAGATTAAGTGTCAGTTTTGTGTTCCTGATTTTTATCAAAACTGGTCACTGCAATTATTTCCAACACTTAGAGACACCAGGCTAAGTTTCACAGCTGTTTCACTTAGAAATTTCTTGAGCAACTGCTTGGTTTTAGTAAGTGTTTAAGTAGTGTGTGTTTGGCCCAGTTTTAGTTTTTATCATTTCAGGTGGAAGTGAAGATAGAGAAAAATATAGGCTTGGTTAGTTGGGTTATTTGGTCATGTTTTTTAAGAAGGCCTAAAGCAGAGTTTGTCACTCATGAACTTAGAATCAGGACTAGATTTTCCAACCACTGTAGCAGAGATATAAGGGGAAAATTTGAAGGAACATCGAGAAGATATTTTGGGATTTTATTGAAGTTTCTCCCCACATATGAGGCGAAGTGGAAAAAATCCCAGGGAAAGAAAAGCTGATGCCTATGGATCAGTTTGGCACTGAAATCACTGCAGGATACATATGTTGTCTATGCTGAAGGCTAAGTTTTCCTATTGAAGGACAATAATACAGTATTTAATGTAGATTTGAAGCAGGTAACACTGGGAGAGCTCCAAGAGGAACTTGTGCAAAGAGCAATGAGCCAAGATGGTTTTAGGCAGAACATCTCAGGAGACTGAAGGGGAAAGAAGCTGAAATGCAGACAACAGAGGAAAACCTTCCAGTCTTTCATCAAGCACTAATCTAAACAGCCTTGTCAAGAGAGGTTTGAGCTCAGGAACTTTAGGGTTTATTTTTTGCTTTTCAACTCTTTTTTTAATCTTGAGCAAGTTGTTTTATTGCTTCCAGCCTCAGTTTCCCACTCCTGAAAAGGGGATTTGTGGTACTGTGTTCCCCTGCATGCCATGCCTCTGAGAGGGATGGGACAGTTTAGTTGCCAGGGCTGTTAATCTGGCAGCTTTAACCAGGTACCTATAAAAAGTGGGGGAAAGGATGAATCATCAGTCTCAGGTGCTTGGCAAGTGCTCTTGTTAGAGACTGCAATGGTCTGTAGCTTCAGTCTGCTAAGAGCAATTCTGTTCATCGTCCTGTCTGCCCAGCAGACGAGCAAAATTACTGACAGCAGAAATATTCTGAAACAGAGGATATTAAGCAAGCACACAGATGACTGATGTCTGCTGTTCTCCCAGTGGAGTTATCACTCATGTGATTTAAGTTCACTTCAGTGACATTTCTGCCCTTGAGGATTTCACTCCTCTTTTGCAGAACTGTGTGCACTTTACTTGAAGTTTTGTAAAGAGCTGTGGGGAAGGATCTTCCCAGTGCAGGGCTGCATTTCCATCAGTGTCACAGGCATCAGTTGAGCAGGGCTTTTTCAGTGACAGCAAATGTCACAAGTATCCCAATGCTTGAGTTACTTCTCTGCTGCTCATTTTACCAAAGCTCAGGTCCTCATTTCAGGCTGTAGAGTCCTCAGTGTCTCAGAGTCCCCACCTTCTCACTCTGAAAGAGCAGATTCTGTCAAAGGGGAGGCAGGCTGGCTTCACAGATAAAGGCAATGGTAGATACTGGGGAGGATCTTTAGCTCTGTAATGGGTTTCCCTCAAAAATCTTTCTGACTTTAAGAACACGCTGTCTGGAGTAGCATTTGTGGAGGTCACCCATAACATGGCCAATGAGAACAAAGAAGAGGCAGAGGAGCTGTTCCTGCTATATCAGCCAAGGCAAGGAGTAAACTCATCATCTTTCATCAATGTATGCATCAAAGCCTTTAAATAGATAAATAAAGTAAGCTCATACAGTATCAAACTAGAAAAATGTGATGTAACAGCTTCATTATCATATTTATGTCTTTCTAATTGCACTGTGCTGAGATCACTTGCAAGCCTAGGATGTATTTCTGTATAATAGGATCAAGTGTATTTGATCTTAAGCTGTTTTCAGCAGAAAGCTGAAATGAAAGGTGAGAATCAGAAAAGAGCATGAAAATTTTTGCCTAACATTAATACTAAAAATATTTTCTCTTAAGAAATCTTTCCTCCTGTAAATGTGTGACCCATTTTCTAGAATCCATCTGTATATTGTAACATGCTGTGGGAGCTGGAACTGGAAACCAAGGATCTCACAGGCTAGGTTGTCTATAAGCTAAGAAAAGCAGCAACTATACATGGGGAAGCAACTTGTGGCAAAGGGAAAATTATGCCTCCTGCATAAATTACAATATAGACCAAAGTCATATTAGTATCTGGACTCAGAGGTCATCTCCAGCCTTGAAATACTCTTGCCTTCTGTGCTCAATATTGGTTTTAGTCACTGGTGATTTTGAGTGAGAGTTGTCAAAAACAAAATATAGAGTTCCTCATTTGGGAATGATCAACTCTTACAGTAAACAGACAAGGAAAAGGATCTGATCCTTATCATAACATGATAAAGTGACACACAGAGTTTAGGAAAGGATTGTTTCAAACCTCTTCTTGTCACACTTGCTTGTCAGAGACTGACAAGCAAGTCTTGATGGCTCCAAGTGCTGCTGATAAGACTGAGGTGTATTACGAAAGCTGCTTTCTCCTGGGCATGAAATTACTCCAACAGTCATTAAAGAAATGTATTCAAGTAATCTATGGCCACTTCCCATGTGCTGCAGAGAACTGGTGATTGCTTCAGCAAAAATAACAGCTGCATTAATATTGTGTAGATTCCTCAGAAAACAACTACTTGCTTTATGCAGCAGTTAGAAAAGTGAATTGATTTAATTAGTGGATGCATATTTTTTTGAATGTGTGCATATTGTTATTCTACCAATTTCATAGATGCAAAGCCTGATTCACAAAAAAAGAAAGACATCTTAAGAAATCATTATATCAGTTGTGTGCTCATGCTTTTTTTTAGCACTGTGGGCTCTCACACCAGCAGGATCAAATCCAGCTGAGTTTCAAGACCTTGGACACCAGCCCTGGGTGAGTGATCTTCCTTGTGAAGAACTTGATTCTGACAAATTGGCTGGTGTAGAGGACAGTGGCCCTACAGTGTGATATAACTCAATATTAGAAGCACTGAATCGAGATATGCAGAATAGCCTTTCCAAGAGGTCCTTGCCAAAGAAGCTTGTTTCTTGGACAGTGAGTGATGACTGAAGACAATGAACAGGAAAAGTTAGAGGAAACATGCTGAAGAATCTTACTGAAGCTTTTTAATTCAGCATTAGTCTTATTCAAAGCTGCACTGTGAACCAGAAAGATAAGCAGAGTTCTGGCTTTGGGAACCACCACTCAAAGTTAGTAAATAGTCCATTGGCTGGATCAAAACAAAGGGTAATGGATTCAAGCTGAGAGAGAGTAGATTTAGATTAAACATTAGGAAGAAATTCTTCCCTGTGAGGGCAGTGAGGCCCTGGCACAGGTTGCCCACAGAAGCTGTGTTTGCCCCATCCCTGGAAGTTTTCAAGGCCAGGTTGGACGGGGCTTGGAGCAACCTGGGATAGTGGAAGGCGTCCCTGCCCATGGCAGGGGGTGGAAGAAGATGAGGTTTAAGGTCCCTTCCAACCCAAACCATTCCAGGATTCTATGATTCCCACTCCAGCTTGCTGGAGGCAGCCCAGGGCTGTGTTTCAAGGGGTGCTGAGGGATGTCTTCCAGCTGAACTCTGCAATCTTTGCTCCCTCTGTAGCATCCCAAAGTGCTTCCAGGGTGGCTGGCAAACTTAAAAGCACCTTGGCATAGGACTACTAAGCTTTATCCTCCCCATAAATTTGTCCAAGGACTAGGAGTGTTTTAAGGCACATCAACCTAAAGAAGTTTTAGAGTGCGCTGGGAAAGAGCTATAGTGCTGCAATTTACAGCCAGGGACATTCACCTGGACAATAAGAATCCTGGTGCATTGAACTGAAAAATATGCTGCAGTGTATGGTATTGGCTTGTTTGTAATAAACCACTAGCCTGGTACATTTTATTGGTTTTACAGCCATTTATTGTTTTGTTTTCAAAAATACAGTATGTAAGCAAAACCGATAAAATAGTTTATTACATAGCAATTGTTCAAGAAGGAGAAGGAGAAGACCTATCAGAAGAGGTATCTCTTAAAAAGTATTCAGTGGGTGTCATGTATTAGGGGACAAAATGGTTGAAGACCATCACAAGTTTTCCACTGTCTTTAGCTGGGCTGGAGGAAGAGTTTTTCACAAGGCCTTGGACAATTGTCTGTGAACTTTATCAGTGGGAGCTCAAATAAGTCGAGAACACAAAGCAGAAGAACAATATTTACTATTGGTAATTTATCATGCTTTCATTAAAAGGTTTCAGCTACCCAGTGAGAAAGCAGAGGGAATCAGAGGGCACCTCTGAGATCAGACACAGGAGAGCAGCAATTTAACCCAACACCTATTGCATTCAGGTGGCCAGCTGTGGTTCTCCTACCCCTTCCCTGGGATTCTTCTCTTATATGTTTTATGTACTTATTTACATTCAAGCAAACTCTTTAAAACCTTATCTACTTGCTCACTTCTTCTTACCTGGACAGCATATTAATATACTGCGATATGATGAGCTGACAAATCCATGTGTATGTTTGTAAGATGGTGACTCTGGATTTTGTACAGTGAGGCTTGTTAATGACAAAGGATCAATTAGTGTCAGCCTCACAGGACCAAGTCCAAGGAGATGCTGTTCTAAGAAAACCACCAGAGTTCTGATAATTTAAGACAGAGTAGAGTTTACCAGGGTTTACATGGGGGATTTTATCAGAAATCTCAAGAAATGTACAAAATGTGGCAAAATGTTGTGTCAAAGCAGTTGGACCAGATAGCCTTAGAACCCTTTTTCTCTTCTTTGGTCTCTTCTTTCCTGTCTATGGTTAAATAATTTGTGTCAGTCTTCAAGCACTCCAGAGCAGCTCAGCACTAGTGTCCAGTGTATTTCTAAGGGCAATGTCATCACTCTGCCTCTTCAGCATCCTTACATCCAGTAAGGAGCAGCTTTTCCGGGAAAAGTGAGTTTTGTGGTGTAGTGTTCATCTTTTCAGCCCCATTGAACAAGACCCTCCTCTTTTATATTTCCATGTAGGTAAGAGATCAGCTCAGTTGAAGCATGATGCTAAGAACACCAAGGTTGTGGGTTCAATCCCCATTTGGGTTATTCACTCCAGATTTTGACTTGATGATCCTTGTGGGTCCCTTCCAACTCAGAAAATTCAGTGATTCTCTGTGAAACAAAATAAAAGAGCATCCAGACAAAAATCCCCTAAATTTCATGAGCTCCCAAAGTTGTGACAGGTTTTGGTTTCAGAGGTGCAGAATGGTCATGGATCATGATCCCTATCTTTGGACATGCAAGTTTGGACTATCAGCCATAGAGGGAATAGCTCTCCCCAAAGGATGCCTTTGAGAAACCAGATTTCTTCAACATGTGTCAAGTATTTTAACTTTCATCCTGACCTGAATCAGGAAGGAATGTTTGGTGGATACTCAATCCCACCTGCAGCCTTTCAGCAGCTTGAAAGTTTTGCTGTACCCCATGTCCTATTTAGCCTTTTTGCTCAGCTGTCTGTAATTGAGTAGCTCTTCCAAGCACACCCACTACAGCTTCATCCTTATACTGCAGGAACGACTTCCAACCTATTATTGCACTGCTTAATGATCCCATTCAGGTTGCTTTGGAAGAGCAGTCCTCATTGTCTCACCTCAGGGATTTAAATAGGCTCATATATCAAGGCCAAGCCTTGATAATTCCTTTATTTCTGGTGGCATTTTAAATCACACAGAAACCAGGAGTTTCTGAGCAGGGAAATAACTTCCTGTCATTAGGCAGCACCTATCACCAACCAAGAACACTCTTGAAATTTATATTCTTAGATATGGCACTTGCTCAGAACTAAGGAATTGGGCTGGGACAAACAAATCACTTTTTCAAATATTAAGTGTCTCATCAAAGGATTTGCTTTCAATGATGTGTTTTAGCAGTAAGAGGGTAGGTTTTTTTCCTTTTCTTTTCTGAGTTTTTACTCAGTTTCCAAGCCCATATGCAATTCTATATTGCCTTTTCAAATTGTATCTCTGAGAGGTCTCACACCAAGCACTTGTTTTAGTATACTCTTCCCTGTGTGCCCACATTCTCTGATTTCTTCCTTCTCCCTTTAATTTCTCTAGCCTGTGAGTCAAAGATTCATTATAGTGAGGAGGGAGCAAAACTCTAAACCTTTCAAATCAAAGCGAGAGCTTTTCTTTGGAAGAAATAATCTGCATTACAGTAATAATGAGCAATTATGGGAAGTTGGTGGCATTTCAATAATCATACTCCAATTGTTTTGCTCAATAGATGTTAGTTCACATTCTAGAGAACTCCTTCATGTACTACTAAGATCATCCTTGTAAAATGACAGATTTCCTGACCTTTTTCCTCTTTAAAGGATTTTCACCGATCATGCTTGTTCTACAGAATAATTGTTGATAGCATTCCTGAACCCCAGGTACTTTCAGTTGAACCTCTAGCAGAGTGAAGTTTTTGAGTTTCAGAATGTGAAATTCTCTTGACCCCTGTTGAGAAAATCACTATAGATGGATTTCTTTACAAATATTGTTGTAGAAATAGAAATTTATTAGAAAGGCAGGAGAGAATGATTCAGCTCTTTCCTTGGAGTGATTTTTATGGGGTTTGGAGCTTCTCTTGCATAAAGGCAGGAAGATTGTGGCTGGAAGAGAAAATTGTCTTCTAAAAAAAGACAGAGGCTGAAAGCAGTAGAAAGAATAATCATTGTCCAGAAGTTCTTATTTAAGCAAAAAAAATCAGCTCTAGACTTGATTTAGGATTCAACCAAAGGCTGACAACAGTCTGAATATGGATGGAATTTTAACGTGAGATTTGTTGCACAATGCATATACTCTAACATATTAATTGCTCAATATTATTGATGCAATTGGTAATTAACTCACTGATGTAACTTTGCTGCTGCTAAATCCCATGGTGACATCCAGCCTCTCCCTATAAATCTTTCTCCAACATTTTCTCCATGAAGTTCTCGAAATATATCCTGGTGTTACGTACTATTCCTCTGCAGCCTTGCTCTGTGACCATGGTAGCTTGTTCCTCCTGGCCAGGTTTGCCGTAAGTCCCTGAAGGTGTTTACCCCACAGACATGTGGTAATGAAAAGTGCACTGAATTCATTTACTTGTGCTTCTATTCCTGATGCCAGCTCTTGAACTCAAGTACTTCTTTGGTCTCTCTTTGTATTAAAGTTGGTTGAGAGGGTTGAGCCATATACAATATTCAAATTGCTTTTATGCATGAAGAGATTTTCAAGAAATCAGTGCACTCTTTGAGTGACATAATTAATACATGAACTGGCTGCCCTTTAAAGACAGCAGAAATGTTTCTTACGAAGACCGATGCACTAATAGTACATTCAGTAATGTACTTTTTAAAAGCTAAATTCTTCATTGTTGGTATTTGAGTAGGACATAGAATTAGGCATGCTGAGCTGTATTTATTAGCAGAAAACTGATTATTATTACTGACCAATCTGCTTTTTAATGATTCAGTGAGCATGTTGTTTTTTATAGTAATGAATACAAGGCTCTTAATCAGGTGATCTGACAAGTGTGCAGTTTGCCTGGAAAATTATGCTGGACTGAAAGTGGTTTTATGAAGAATAAAAAAGGAGAAAGAACCTATAAAATGTTGGCATTTAAAAGAGAAAGGGTCAGGAAATGCGGAAGGAACAACAGAGCAATTCTTTGTGTTTATCATCCGCATGCAGATATTTGGCCAAAATTCCCAGTTAATGTCATTACATTATACATTATGCCCAACTCAAGACAAACTTCAGATCTGGTTTTAACATTTTGCACTGAAGGCCAAAGGAGAAGGATTGAAATGTTCTTTGCAAGCAGGAGGGTGATATGGTACTATGAAAGGCCTCTGTAGATATCAGATGGCTGCAACTCCCCCGGGATCTGGGGGCATGTTTACCTGCCTCTAGTTAAAAAAGATTTCTTTTTACTTTAAGTACATATTTGTCTCATTTCTTACCCACTTATGTGCCCCCAAGGCATCTTAGTCTTTTTACCAACCTGATCTATTTTCTCATACTGATCTTGTCTTACTTCACACTCCTGAAAGTGCCTTCTCCTATGCCCAAGAGCCTGGCCTGGAGGATGCTGATGGGTCTTGGGGGCTGCTCTTCACACTCACCACAGTCAAAGCAGATTTTCACACTGACAAAGTCTATGAAAGGAAATAACTGACTTGCACCTGACAACAGTGATTGAATGAGGCTCCATGGAGACTTCTGCTGACTTTGATGGCCTTTGATCAGTCAATAATGAGTCACTGTTACCAGTGACCTTTATCAATGTATAACCTGAAAAATGAATATACTTCTAAAAAATACATCAAACTTCTCTTTTTTCAGTTGCCTTTATAGCTCTTTCCTTGGAGTTCTTCTCTATGTAATCTCTCTCCCTGGTCTCTATGACTGACTAGAAAGTACTATTGTATTTCATTCTGTTGATCCAGTTGTAAGTAGGTGTCCAGTTCTGAGGTTCAACTTTAGAGCGATTGGTCACTTTCCGTTAAGATTTCCTTTATAAAGAAAGTAAGCAAAAACAAGTTTTAAAAGAATGATCAAAATAATTTGTTCATGGAGGACTTAATGTTCTAAGAAGGTGGATTGGAAACTCCCTAGGGAGCAACTTCTAGGATTAGCACTACTGCTTTTCAAATTCTGGCATAACATCGGAATGGACATGCCAGTACATTCCATTTGGATAATGAGTGTCAGTCTGTGTCTGTTGTTTCCCAGGCCCCTCACATGCTAAAGACTGACCAAAGGCTCATGGGGTCAGTGTAAAGAGCCCCACCAGTGCCAGTGTGCTCATATCAGCTCTAACTCACAGCCCTGGGGTCCTGCTAACTCAGCACAACTTAATCTAAACAGTGTGTGTTGCCTGCAGGAGCCACTGTACTAATTTGAAAGAAAATCAGTGGCCGATGCCAAGTCAAAACTACAATTGAATAGGAAAATAAAGATAAAAGCAATAATAGAGAAACACTGACAGAGACAGGATGCAACCTGACAACCTGTTGGTCAGGGTGGTGGTAGCAGTCCGATTAAATGGTGGTGCAGTCCTGTTGAAGTGATAGATGTGGTTCTGCTGAAGCAGTGATCCTATAGAAGAGTTTGATACTCCTCTGAAGGTCCAGTGGTAGTGATGGAGCTCTTGTCCTCTGGGAATCCAGTAGATAAGGGCTGATCGTGGTGTTCCAAATCTCAGATTATATCCAGGTAGGAATGCTTGGTGCCTCCCCCTGGGCAGGGCATCTCACAGTGGGCTGCTGTAATTTTTTGAGTCATGCAGTGAGACTCAGTGGCCCATTAACAGAAGATAGTTCCCAGAGAGAGTTATCAGGGATGAGGAAGAGATAAAGAACACTGCCCCACCTGTTTTTAGCAGCTTATGAAGATGGTGATAGAATACAAACTTTTGGTTACATCTTACATTGCAACCTAAGGCAGCCACCTTTGACTTTATAAACTTTCTTCTGAGCTTCAGGTGTGAATTTATCTCTCAAGAGAATTTTTACTGAAGCCACTGAAAACTGTGTATAAATGAAACTCTTGGAAACAATAGTTGTCTGTTACATAGGAGGACCAGGTATATATATTCCTTTTTCTCTTTCCTTCAGTTTTCTCCTCTTCTACAACCAATATGCAGAATACTTGATTAGAACTTCAAGGTAACAGGTGTGGTTTCTTTATTTGCTTTGGGAGAAAAGTCATCAATACAACAGCCAATGGAAACAAGGCATGAAGAAATTTTATGCTTTATGTTCTTAAAGAACTAAGTGTAGCAAGGAGGCAATTTCAACTCTGGTCTCACAAATAACCTTATTTTTTCTTCCTAGGTTCAGTATTATCTTTATATTGTGCACTGACATCTAACAAAAGGGAGTGTATGTAGTAGATAGAGAATAAGGACCATCACTGAATCAATATAGGTGAACTAACTCCAGAAGTAAAATTGCATTGGAGAGAAGCAATATTACATTATTTTTGTATAGTTTGCCACACCTGAGCCTTGAGTATCATTTGGAAATACAAAAATGTCCTTTTATCTATTCTAGAGCCTGAAAGGATTCCCTATCTGTATGCTCTTTGTCATCAAAAACTCTTGTCCATCATTGCACAGTATTTTGTATTGTCTTCTGTAAAACTCTGAAATGACTGTTTAGATTGAATGCCTCAAGTAATGCCTAGGTAAGCCAAAGAACATTGTATTTCCTTTCAAGACCTTGAGTGACAGATGTGTCACTCAATACCATCTTTTCTCTGTATTACAAGCACGAGGTCCTCTAGTGCTTTTAACAATGAGGAAAATTGCTCTTCTATTAACCTATATTGAAAGCCACTTGGTGGCATGAAATTTAGTGTAGCTACTACAAGTAAAGTTTGAGCTTATAGCTATGTAAGAATTAGACACTGATGTTGTCTGCAGTGGCCCTTCCCAGCAAGTAAGTGCATGAGAAACATTCACTGCAACCTCCACTCTCAGGGACTGAACTTCCACTGCTCCTATAGTTATTTGTTCTGGTAAAACTCAGGTAACTATAAAAAAGCAGGCTGCATTCTGCCAGGAACCATATAAATTAAGAATAGTAAATGCTCTATACTCTGATGAGCTCAAAATTTGAAAAGACAAGGCAGCCTTGGCATGAGGTTAAAATTATAATCATGTTTATCAATAATCTCACATCAACTGATGGATTTATAATATTTTTTTAAAGAAGAATCGAATGCAGTCTTCAAATGTTATGATTCCCTGAACAGCTTAATATCTTTTTAGGGTTCAAAATCTTCTGGTTTGGAACTAGTTGATCTATAAGGTCCCTTCCAACTCTAACCATCCTGTGATTCTATGATCCTAGAACACTATTTTCTTGAAAAACATCGGTGGTGCAGTGAGCATTTCTATACATGCAGCCCACCAAAAAACAACTTACCTTCTTCTCTAAGCTTCCAAGGCTGAACACCAGAGCCATTGTCCTCAGATGGCTGCTGTCTCTGTCATTAGAATCTGTACCTTTCTAGCACATGTTTAAAATCACACCACAAAGCACCACCATAACTGACTGGTCCTTTCATGAAACCTTTCAGATATTAACAGTTGCAGGAGCTGTGTGCTTTGATTGCAACATTTATTTTGAAGTACCTTTAATACTATAAAACATTTTAAAAAAAGCATGTTACACAAAGTTAGAACACTTTTAGCCTCGGGGAGTGAAAGATTCCAAATTAATCTTTATGGAGACTAGGCCAAGTGAACTCATGTTTTGCATTATTTATTATGAAGTTCAGCTATTATTCCCTCCAGTGTCACAGTCCTAGAAATTCCCTGTTTTCTCACATCCTCAGTGGAACAGCTTTCTAGTCGTGACAAACTGGGAACCAGTAGAGAGTCTGCAAGCAGAGATGGCTTATTTTTACATAACATTGTGTTGATTGTCTGGAAGTTTTGTTGAAAAAATCCATAGGAACCACAAGATGGGGAACAGGAGATCTAATACTTCTATTTATGTTGAGTTGGTAATCAGAAATATTATGGTAATTAAGAGATTTTAACAAGATATTTTTGTTGTTTTCTCTGTGAAAGACATGGATGACTAAGAACACCCTGTGTACAATTCCTGGAGATGCTAAGCAGCTGCCTGTATTTTGTTCCATATTTCAGTTGTACTTTGAGAACTCTTCTCTGTAGTTAATGGCTTTTTCACAAAATACATATTCACTCTTCTTTGCAATCCTAACTGCCTCTCCCTGAATAAGAGTCTATTATAGCAATTAAGAGTTGCTGGTAGCCATGGAAATAATCAATTTTCTTAACCTGACAAAGGTGTTCTTCTGCTTTCCTGCATCTCAGCTTTTGGGATAATTTACACATTCCTGATTTAGAAGATGCAATGCTATTATTGCATTTTTTAAAATGTGAGGCATAAATCAGTGAGAGTGGCTGTTCCACACAAAACAAAAGCCAGTTCTTGAGTGCACCCACATATTACTTATGCGTGAAATTATTCCTGCTTTGCTCACCAAAGGACAGAACTTGTCCCATGTAACAACAGAAAAAACTAAACTGACCAAGAAACAATGGGACCTGCACAAGGAGAAAAATACTGATCATACTCTGACATAAAAAATCAAATGTGAAAAGTCCATAATTTAAAGCTGCCCCAGGTCAAAATAAACAATTCAATCATCAATTATATGCAGTTTCTCCTTAACATAGAACTATCTTGACAAATTTTTGTAAAAATCAGTCCATAGATCCTTATTATATATGCATGTGTATAGATAGATAAATACATACATATAAAATCTCATGCCACAGTAATAATTTACATTGATTTATCAGGATTAACTCTTTTTGTGTGTGTGTCCATGAATAGTTGTCTTGTTGGACTCTTTGTACTATATGATCTGCAATAACCCCAGCAGTAAAATAAGGGTTTTCAAGTGTGACTTCGTTGGATTCACTCCCATATTCTGTATGAACAGTACAACAGCATGAAGCAGTGCCACTATGAGAATTAGCTAGAACAATAAAGCTGAAAGCATCCTTTGCCAGTAGCCTTAATTCACACTCACTTTCCCTTCCCAGGATTGTCACTAATAGGCAATGACTACTTCTTAATTATTATTTAATAGCTGATTATTATTGCTAAATGATATGAATATTTTTAGCTGTGTTTGGACAGAGAAACTGCTTTGCATTTCAGGTTCCTGAACGGATATGTTTGCAAACATTTTGCCTGGCACATTTATTTAGGAAGAGCTGAAATCCACATTTCATGAACATGCTTTCTGGCTCCTTTAAATTCCTTTTCTACAAACACATCAATTACTCCAGGAGAGGCAGTGAACTTTTCTCAGATATGAGCAAAAATAATTTAAAATTTGGATGAATGTAGGCTTATTTCTTTGCTTCATAGCTTCTTCAGTTTTGTTTGAATAGAAGAATGTATATTGAATTAGATAATAGAAGCTATGTTGGAAAGTCTTTGTCATTCAGCAGCTGTAGAAGAGCAATCTCAGGCAATGTGGCTTGGCTCATCCCACCTAATTTTGGGATTTAACTGAGGCACGCAACAGCACCTTGGTTTCGGCATTTGCTAGCATTGCCCTCCTAAGACAGAAAAAGGCATGTTATTATCTGAAGAAAATAATCTCCTTCCCAAGTGGTCGTGACCTAAAATGCTCATTTTCCCTTTTTTTGCACACCAGATAACTCATCTCTATGGAACAAAAATCATATTTTAGCCAGACAGCAGCCTTGTCTGTGGAAATAGGTAAATTTTACTCCTACAGAGAGGCTCAAGCAATTAAATTTGTGAGCTCTTCCACAGAAGAATTACAACATTCATAGATTTTCTTCTGATTTTTTTCCCCTACCCCACCTTGACTTCACTCAGCTCTGGACAGGCAGGATTGACTTCCACCTATCCATGGTGTGTCTGGAACTGCCAATGGACTTGTTAAATTGTGACAATAATTTTTAGGCTGTTGACCACACATTTGTTATGAAATGAAGTAACTCTCTTCACATGAGCTGTCAGACAGAAATTACTTTTAGTCACAATCAGTCTTAATTTCACCTGGAGGCATCAAGGTGATGGCTATGAACTTCGTCAAGTATTAAAGGCCCATGAAGAATCCAAGCTTTTTCACTTTTAGCTAGAACAGGACTTCTAAACTCCTGTGCTGGAGAAAGTATTGTTTATATGTCAAAATTCCATAGCATTAAATGCAATAAATCTATATTTCTGCAGATTAACTCCATCAAAGTTGACTTCAGTTCTTTAAGCCAAATTCTGTGCTCCCTTCCTTCTTCTGTTGAAAGCAGTAAGTGCTTTAAATAAACTGGGAAACTTTCTGGCCCCATGGCAGTAAAACTCAGAAAAGTGATCAAAACCTTATATAGTTATAGATTTCATTAGGCTTAAAAGTATCTTCTCATGTGAATATTTAGGATTTATTAAGTACATGGCAGTCTTGTTATGCTCATTATAACATTTCACCATTAAATGGAGTATCAAGCCCATGCACTGAGGCTTTGAGATCTTTATGTATGTATGGGAAGGAGCTCGAATAGCAGAGTGAGCATCCATAAACTCCAGATAGTCACACACACAAGGACCAACACTGTACTTTGCATTTGAATATTTCTCTTCAATGCCTTTTGCTTACACTTCATTTTTAATCAGACGCGTTGAATGCAACCCAAAACAAGACCTTTCCCTAATGCTGGGTTTAATGACCCTTTTAATACCAGCAGAGCTGTCCTCCTTCACTCTCACTGCTGTTCCCTCGTAGCTTTGGAGCGTTAAACGTGTTATAAAAGTGTCTTTTTGGTATGGTTCACAAATTAACTGAAAGGCACAGAGAAGCAGTATACTCATCCAGCATGAAATCAAAATCTAATCAATGCAGATTATGTTAGATTAGCTAAGCAAGTAAACAATTAGCCAAGTTAATGTTACCTACCATGTCCTTCATCACTGAACAGTTAAGGAATTTGTCTTCCCAGACATGTTTTGTTCCAGCTCTTGTTGGGGACATTGCAGGTTGTTGGATGAATTTTTCCTACTCCTGTGTCCCATCGGCTCTTTATTTTCATTCTGTTGTGAGTCTTGAACAAAAAGGAAGGAAATGTTGGTAGGAAGAGGGGAGTCAGCTGCTTTGGAAGGAAATGTGGGTTTTGATGTGAACCTGTGCTGTG
Source organism: Chaetops frenatus (assembly GCA_013400775.1). Classification (NCBI taxonomy): domain Eukaryota; kingdom Metazoa; phylum Chordata; class Aves; order Passeriformes; family Picathartidae; genus Chaetops; species Chaetops frenatus. Next base: position 163,793 of record VZTR01006576.1, on the reverse strand, counting down.
GACTAAGGAATTGTCTCAGGCACACAGCAGCCTCTCTCCAGGCTGGATTACACAGGATTATGATGTTGCTCACCTCTCTAGCAGGGTTGAGGAGCTGGGAACCTACACCCCACTCTTGCAGAGGCAAAAAGGCTTTAACCTCATATGACAGATTTTTGGCAAATATGAAAACTAAATAAGCAGTTGGGTTTGATTTTTGTAAAATCCTACAATGGCTTGGATTGGAAGGAATGTTGAAGACCATCTGGTTCCATCTCCTTTGTCACAGGTAGGGACACGTTCCACTAGACCAGATTGCTCCAATCCCTGTCCAGCCTGGCAGGGAACACTTCCAGAGAGGGGCAGCCTCAGCTTCTCTGGGCAACGAGATTTTCTGGGGGGATTGTTGGGGGGTTTAATTATTATTTTTGTTGGTGTGGGCATGTGAGTATCTAAGTCCTTTCTCTGAATTCCCATATTGTTCAGACTGACTTTTCTTATTAAGGTCACAGCCAAAGTGAAATTAGCAGCTGGAACTTTGGTACAGAAAAAGCTGTTCCATGACTATGTCCTTTCTTTCAATTCTCATGCAATTCACTGCTCAGATGTGTTGTGTATGCACAGATCTTTTAAAATACTGCATTTCACCTTTGATTTACTCTGCCTTGCTTTCATTTCTCTTTGGATAAAAACCAGCACACCGACAAAAATAATTAATTTAGCAGTCTCAAACCAGTTTCTGACCATACATTTGTAAATATCACTGTTACCAAGCCACAGAAAAACTGTGAGTCTCACTTCAAAGTTCTCACAGTAATGTAGAAATTAAATTGAGTTTATTTGTACGATTACCAAACATGATCAGTTTTTAGCTGCTATTTCTACAGAATTGTTGAATGGAATACATCCAGTGATCATAACTAAAATATTACAACTATCTTCTGTCATTAACATGAGCTGTTTCAACTTTTTTCACTCTAAAACCCACTTATATTTTTGTTGTCTCCATCACTTGCAAAATCTCACACAACCTTACATTTTTTCAAGCTTTATGAAGGATTGCATCTCATGTTAAATAGTATTATAGTTGGTAAAAATTTTAATTCACAAAATGATTAGTATTAACTCTAAACAGTGACTGCTATACCTGGGCAACTGATCCATATTTTTCAGTGGGATGGAAAGGAAATCACAGAACTTTTAAGGTGCTTTAAGCAAAGTTCAACTCACCATATTTTTCAACTTCTCTTAGTAGGAAGGATCCTGCTGGCATTGAGTCAATAGTTTGACTTTTCAGCAGAAAAATTAAAGAGGTCAAATACTGTTTTATTATCAAGTATTTGGTGTATTTTCCCATGTTAGCAAAGTAATTATATTTCTTTTGATCTCAATAGGCTTTGCTGAATCATTGTTTGTTCCTCTTTTTCTGACAGAGAAATTTTTGGGAATTCTGAGGAATAAATTGCAAACACCCAAGGCCAAAACCTGCTGGTGTTTATGTGTTTCCAGATGGCAAATATATGAGGGATTGGAAAAAGTAAATAAACACCAATGTATATATAATATTTTTGGTTTTAAGCAAAAAAAAAAAAGCAGAAATGTGTGCAGAAACTCTTAATAGGCCAGATACTGGCTAAAATTCGTGATCATAGTTCCTTAACAGTGAGAATAAGGGCTTTGTGGCTGGCTGCCAGGGGGAGTGGGGTGGGGATGAAATTAATGTAAGCAATGATTTCCATTGTGAAAGTTTCCAGAGTTTTCTGCCTTCTTACCAGGTGGCAGGTTACCACTGTGTAATAATGGAACAGAAGTGCTCTCCCTCTGACCCAGTAAAGGGCCAAAGAGGGCACAGGATGTTCATGTGGAGCTGAAAAACCCTGGGAGGAACAGGGTGGGGATGGGCATTCTTGGGGCTCAGTACCAGCTGCCAGCTGTGTTTTAACCCTCCTGCCTTTGTGCTGTCTTGGGGTGCTGGCTGAACCCCTCTGGGCTTTCTTTCAGTGAAAAGACCAAAAACAGGTTTGTGGGCAGGGGTAGAAGCAGCAGAGAAGGGTCTTCATGAGCTCCAAGACCTTCTCTTCCCAACCCAGGAGAATGGCCATGGATTCCTCAAGGATTGCACAAGGGTGCTGGCCTTTCCCTTCACATTGTAACTCATACATAATGGGCTTTTGCAAAAAAACAATGGAAACTTTCCCATCTATGGCCCTTTCCCCATATTTTTTAATTTGCTTCTAGATTTTTTTTTGAAGAATATTTGGTTAAAACCAGTAACATTTCCAAAGCAGTCTGCCCTCTCTCCCTTAGGGTGGAGCAGAGGAAGAGACATCCCTGGAGCACCTCGACCCTATTTCATATGCCACATAGAGCTCCTGGGTTGCTTCTTGTCCCCTCTCCTGCCCATTTAATCCTGATTCTGCTTCCTTTACTCACCTTGTGAAATCTTATGCAGCAAATGGCCTGTTTGAAAGATGAGCCCAATCCCAGGGTAATGTATTGTTTCCCTTATATTTAACTTTAGCTGATCCCTACAGTATGAATTATTTAGCAGGACAGTGTAATCTGTCTGGGAGATCTTGACAACAGAGTCCATAAGGAAAGCAGAAACTCTCAGTCTGGAGAATTAAATGCAAACCCATGAGGATGTGTTGTGGTCAGAGGTGGTCTGCAGAGAGGAACAAATCCTTCCAAGCACCACTGACTTTTCTCCTGCGGAAGAAAAATGTTTGGCACCATCCTGACATTCACCCCAACCATCCAGCTCCTTGGGGGCCTTGTGCAGGTGCTCTGTCCAGCTCCTGGCCCCACTGCTCAGTCACAGAAGCATGGAATGGTTTGGGTTGGAAGGAACCTAAATGATCATCTAGCCCCAGTCCCCTGCCACGGGCAGGGACACCTTCCACTGTCCCAGGCTGCTCCAAGCTCTGTCCCACCTGGCCTTGAACAATTCCAGGGATGGAGCAGCCACAGCTTCTCTGGGAAACCTGTGCCACAGCCTCACCACCCTCACAGGGAGGAATTTCTTCCTAAGATTGAATCTAAACCTCCTCTCTTTCAGTTTAAAGCCATTTCTTTGTTCTTTCACTGCATACCTTGTAAGTCACAGCTGAAATATGGATACCAGGACCAAGAAACAGAAATGGGTCTTTAGCACTCAAGTCAAAATGAGATTTGTTGTTGTTGTGTTGCCAAGTCTGCAGCTGAGCCTTTTCCAAGCAGATCTTGAGGAGGCATGGACTTCCATTTATTCAACTGCTTGACAAATCTGGGGATGGTTGCAATTGTCATATTAACAGTAGCAAGAATGTTTATCCTGTGATTTAGGTCTCTGGAGGCCTCAATGATACAAACAATCCAAGGAACAACACGGAAAAATGTTACATGCCATAGACCAATGCCAAGAGAATTCTAATGCAAAATAACCTAAATACAAAAGAAATTTTTGATTGACACTGTTTTCTCTGATTCATAAATAAGACAGACTCATATAAAAGGGTTCAACTTTATCAAATAATAATCATAGGCTGATTTCAGAGACCTAAAAGTTTGAATGGATTAAAACTTCAAATAATGTTGCCTTTTAATTTTGAATTTTAAAAGAAAGCCTCTCTGAACAACTGAACCTGTAAGGAGATTGTACTGTGGTTCATTAGAGAAATTCTGTATTCTCAGCACTTTTTTGTAAAGAAAAAGGCAATCAAAAATTTTGCAATCTGTTTTAATTTTAAAGCTTTAGATTACTTAAGTACTTTGATAATGTAAAAAGGTCTCTGTTTGAAAAAGGGAGCAAATTAATTTCTTGGTCATTTTCCAAAATTTCTTCTAAGATGCATTTTCTTGTTTTATGCTGGCCAAGGAATTTAGATTATGAGATCAGTTCAAATTTAACAAATGTTGAAGTCCTAAAAGTGTAACTGAGGGCATGTAAATGAAGAGAAGAGTTACTGGGTTCAGAGGATTGAGATTAGGGTGAATTGCATGTGATTTTGGCAAGGATTTACACACTTTTTGACATTGAATTTTCAATTAAATTCTGTTTATTTCAATTTTTCTTTTCTGGTTTATCCACTTCTACCACTTGATCCTCATCCTACTCTCTCATTACTGTTAATTTATTTTGGTAGAGTACATCTGGATTCATGGAGTTATAGAGGTGGAATGCTAAACTACTCCAAATGAGTTGAGTTTGCATGTAGCTGAGGATTAATGGGCAAAAGAATAACCACATGTCAAGATTTACAGGTTCTTCCTTTCTCTATAACATTTTTTGGATGGCTTTTGAGAAATAATATGGAACAGAAAGGATCAGAATAGCTTCTGGTCAAGAGCAGATGCCTCTTGCATCCTGAAAGTCAGAGGACTTCTGCTGGATGGTTGCTATGACCCATCCAAACTCCAGTAAATAACTGTGAAAGTTTGTGTGCTCTGATTCACTTCAAACAATGTGTTGTGCAATGACTGTAAAGAAAAAAAGCCTATCAATAATCAAGGGGTGGTGGTTAAAAAAATTAATGGCTTTCAATATAAAATTGGATCTCCAGATCTTCACTCATCCACTTCAGAACTAGTTCAAAGCTATCCTAGGTAATAAAAGACCTTGCTAAAATAAAAGACCTATCCAAGCTAATAAAAAACTTGACAGAGTTACTGTGTGTCATTTTCCAGGGAGCTGTAACTACTGTGTTATAGCCAGTTCATTGAGAGCTAAGTACAGAGCACAAACACTGACGAAGCTTTGGAAGAGGGATGAATTATGGGTGGATCAGATACAGACACGAAAGTGCTGTGTTGGAGGTTAAAGCCATTCCAGGAGCTGAATGCCTTTGCTTCATAGAAAAGGATGTGACAATGAGTTTCATTTAAAGACTGAATTCATTTGCCATGGGAACAATGAGGTTTTGCTTTTTTAATCAAAATGCAGACAAGTAATTTCTTAGGCAAGCAAAGCTCTGAATTATGCTAGGGAAGATACAACGTGAGTAAACAGCCTTTTCTGTAATATAGCTATAAAATATTATATTATACATATACATGAAATAAAGAAGTGATTGAACTTGTCATTTAATTGTATTATCAGATTTGTAGCTCGTGAAAATGTCAGGGAAAATAACACAGTACATAGGATGGGTCGATTTATTAATTGTGGATAATTTTTGAGTCAACTTCAGTCACTGCTATTGTATTTCTTATTTATAGGTATTCATCAAGTTGCTTGGATAAATAATTTCAACCAGCACATCAGTTTTTTATGGTCTTCCTATTTTGATTGCATCCTGGTTGTCTACCAGGTTCAGTGACTGGTTTGTGAGGCCACACAGCATCGTTTCTACCTGGATGCCTGTTACATTTCTAGTGGCAGAGTAACCTTGAATACCTGTTGACTTTGAGCTTTTTGATGATGTGACATTTGTGACACTCTAAATATTTGTAATCTTTGAAAGAACAGGAGAAAAAGGGTAATTTATTTATGCATGCTTTTTTAATTCTTGCCCACTCCCTTCCAGCTGTATTATAGCTGGCTTCATTTGCTTCTTAAAGTTGAATCACAGAAAAAATCCAGTTAGACAGTTGAAATGAGGGCCAAATCTTGGTCTAGATATCCATTTTCACTCCCACAAAAATTGGGGGTTTTTATGAATAAGAACTTAGGACTCAAACCTATCACCTAACAAAGTAAAAATGCCAGTTGGAGCTTGAACCAAGATGTCCATATGTGCTTGAAGCATGTTACTGTTATTATTTTCACCAGAAAAAGCACAATAACTTGGAGGTTTCTACTCATGTGAGGAGCAACATTCACATCCCTGCTCTTAGGAAGAGTGCCTGAAGCAAAGCCTCACCCACACAAATTTCCTGGACAGGCTGTTTCTGTGCTTTCTTGGCAATGCAGAAACATTATGAATGTCTAGAAATAATTTGGAGAAAATTTAGTCACCTGAGATAGAGCAGTCAGGTGCTGCTGGGGAAGGGCTACATGTACTCTCAAGCAGGATTTTCAAAACTACATCAAACATAGGTCTTGGAGAACAGAAGTTCATGGATTTTCAAAATATTTCAAGGCCAGATATACTTCTGGAAATCTTGCCACATCTGTAAGTGAATAAGAGCAAAATGGAGGAGCTAATTAAAAGCTCTTCCTTCCTTCCCAGGGGAGAAGCTCTCCATATGCAGCTAAAAGCTCCCCACACAGCTCACATCTTCCAGTGGGGCAAATTATCACTTCTGTGAGGTGGAAAGACATTTGAGGCCATGGAGAGTGGGGCAGGAGGAGAGTGGAGAGTTTTATCTACTTCACATAGGAACAATGCTGTAAAAATAGGTTTTGTCCTGGTTTTAAAAGTCTTTTATATCAAGTTTCACCAGGTTCATGCCTTGACTCCATCATCCCTATAAAGGTAAAGACCTCTAAGTTTGGCTGTATTTCCTCTTTATGTTGTGGTTTTTTAAAGTTGAAAGCTCTAGTTATTTGCAGAAACTTGTTTGTATGTAACTTGGTAAGCCTGGAGTGAACAATTCTCCTGATTTTCAGATTTCAGTTTGAGGCTTGAGGCAGGGAGAGAGTATTTAAATGAAGATATTAGATGATACCCATTGCCCTGGGGAGCTGGGGCTGCAAAATCTTCATTAAGGCCATGTGAGAGGCAAAAGAAAAAAAAGATTCATTTCTTCATGTTATTCATAGACAAGAATATATTGTCTTGAATATTAGCTGTGGGTCTTATCCCTCGAGACCTGAACACACTGGCAATGAGGAGCCTTGAACAGGTTCTCAGCCACTAGGGAGTTACACAATACATGAAGAAGGTGAGATGAGAATAGGGATTAGATCTGTCCCTATTCTCTTATTTCTTTCTGTTTAAAATGCATCAATGTTATAAAAAAAAANCAAAAAAAAAAAAAAACAACCCTCACCCCCCCACCAAACAGAATAGAGGCAGATGTTGTAATCCATCAAAGAAAAAGTAGAAACACAATGCACAGAGCCTGCAGCTGACACTAACTTTTTCCTTTCTTTTTCCACCTGAATCTGAGCTAGTAGGAATAATAACTATTTTTTCTGCCCACTGACCCAAAAGATGTGCGTTCTTCTGCTAATCCACTTCTACTGGTATTGACTGCTGGTCCCCATGGGTTTGTCTTGCAGAGTCAGAAACAAATTACCCATCCAGATCAATGAAACTCATGCCTGTGGTTTACACAGATGCAGCTCTATCACCCATACACAAGTGATAAGTGCTTGCAAAGTGCTTCCACACTTCATCTTTTGACCATGTTTAAGCCACCCTTGGGAGAAACCCACTCATCAGCATATGGTCCCTTTCAGACCATTGCTCTGCTGTGCAGTACTGTTGGGTTAGAGAAATTGAAGCACCTTCAAAACCAGCATGGCTTTTGCTTCTTGCTATGGAAACAATAAGTTAATTGAGGGTCATGCTGCTGATGTCTTGGTGACACTGAGGTTACTGCACTCCCTCAAAGCTCAAATTAAACTAAGAGAGCACAGCTACTTCACAGCCTGTGCTGTGCCTGGTACACCTTCATTTTTAGTTAGGTTAGTCCATTATTTATAACCTGCCAGATGTAGAGAGTTCACTGGCTGCAGGATTTTTGTTGTGACTGAAAGAAGAACTAAGTCATCTCTTGCACTGCTGCCTCAGGATTTCAGAGATCCTCCAGTAACATCAAAATCCACAGAAGAAGGATGTATGTACCAAGTGTGTGCCAATAAGTTGTGGAATTGATTCAAGAATTCAACAGCAGCACTAGTATTATTTACAGCCAAGTCAAAAAACCTCAGGCTGAAAGGAACTCTGTGAGAAAATTCTTGAAGATGCTGGGTTTGTATGTTGGAAATCTCTGATAAAGCATGGGCAACCACATGGAGGAACATCACCCAGAACATCCACAAGCATAACAGAGCAGACACAGTGTAGGTGAAAAAATCTCAGTTCACACTGCATCAGGTGCTGCTATGAGGGTAAGAATGAAATCAGAGATTCTTTACACGTATTACTCTTATGTAATACCACAGCAGCAACTGTTCATCATCATATCCTACATGTGATTTTCATCAGAACTTCTGCTTCTAGGCATAAAAAAAGACTTTCTAGATCAGTTTTCACTATAGATTTAGAATCTGAGCCTCTGCTTTTCTCTTTTAGTTAGAAGTCAGCAGGAGACTTGTTGCTTTCAATAGCATCAAAATATACACATCCCAAACTGATTGACTGAAAGTGGTCATGGATTTAGCTGGTTATACTCACTAACTGGTGCTCCTTTTTCTAGAGGCCAACATCAAAAACTATTTGTAAAATCACAGAACTGTAGACAAAATAATGTGGATGGGACCTGTGGAGGTCATTCAGCCCAACTTCCTGCTCAAGGCAGGGTCTGCTAGAGCAAGTCAAACTTTAAATATCTTGAAGGAAGGATCCTACAACCTCTTATAGTCCTTATTCCTGTCTTTAACTGCCCTTGGGGTTATTTTCCCCCCCCTTTATCCACCACACCTCTTGCACCCTTGGCTGTGCACATTCACTCTGTGCCTATAGGACATGCTGGGTTCACCTTGCTGCCCTCCCTCTCCAGCTGCAAGGGCAGTGATGTCTCTCTTAAGTCTTTTCCTCTAAAGGCTGAACTTATTTAGATATGCCTTTATTATTTTTTACGTCATTCCAGTGTAGCAAGCATAACTATAAAGAATTTTGGTTTAATTCACTGTAACATTTTCTCCATCTGTATTTGTAAATAACCAAGATAGGAAGCTATACTTGTGCCATTTCCTTTCATACAAAACTTCTGTTTGCTCTGTGCAAACTGTGCACTTTCAATCAATTAATTCCTAATTGTGACTTTGTTCCCATTTCGGTTTCTTCCACTCCTGAGTAACCCCCAGCAGTGTGACCCTGCCATTCCTAAAGGCAGAAGAACATGAAACTGAAGTTTATCCCAAGGAGCTGAATGAGAGGCAGCTGGTGAAAGCTGTGTTCAAATGAAAGGATGCTGAAGGAAGAGGTCTCAGTGTCATGGCACAATGGCTCTGACAGCACACAGCTATGCACCAGTTCATGGTGCAAACAAACCCTTGGGGCTGGGGTTTCCAGGCCTTCTATCTGTTCTGCAGTGCTGCAGCTGTTGGTGCCTCCTTTAAACCAGCTTAAATACCTTCCTGTGACTTGTGGGACCTTATTTGCATTGCAGCACAGATGTACCCAGTGTAACATCACAAAGAAATCTGCAAAGACATCTGGTCCTATTAAGTGCAGTAGAAATACTGTTATTTGTTTCAGTAGGCCTGGTAGTTCATTGATTTATTTTGCAATGTTTCCTAGAGAAAATAAAAGTCACTCATATGATTGACCTGTCTGAACTAGTGAGAGCTCTGACCCATAGGTTTGGTTGCTGAGCAATGACACGGCTGCTTGAGTGACTTTCCCAGATTTAATGCTTTCTTCCAGGTCACTATTATTTTCAGAAGAGAAAATTCAAAGATCTGAAATCACCTAATAAGTTGAGGGAGACAATGCCTTATAAAAATGTCATTGCTATTGACTTTGTGGAAGATTTGATTACAATGAATTGACAGGGAAATGATATAATACTAAACATTGACAATGTAATATCCAAGTGTAATTCTGAACAATAGGAGACAAGAGAAAAAATGCATTTCCTTTTATTGCAGCAGAGGCTGTTGCTAAATGGATAACAGAGACTCAGTGCAGTAACTACTAAGAGTGATATGTTTGTGTTGGAAGAGTTACAGTAGAATTTTGGCCAAACATGAAAAATATATAAGGAAAAGATAATTCCGTAAGCAGCTGAAACAAATCTTAAACTATTTTTTTACCCCTTAAAACATTTTATCAAAAACTGGTACAAATGAGTTACCATATACAAGGCAAAACAACCAAAAATCAGTTATTTCTACAAGGTCCCAAGACAGATTTGTTGAAGCTGTTTAACACCTTACTTTCTCTTTGGTGTGTGCTGGAGCTTTAAGCATGAGGAATTTTGACTACTGGCTCAGACTATGGTCCCAAAAATTCTCTGTCATGCTTGATTATTTCCCCACTTTCTCTCTTTCTCCCTTGCATTTTGTCCCAGCCAGAGATTTATAACCCGTTGTTTCAGTTCAGCTCGAGATTGTGCTGCAGAGCAGCCAAATAGCTGTCCACAAGAAAGTAAAAATCTTAGTACGACTCCAACCAGAGACTCTTTATCTTTAAAATACGGCATTCTGAAGCCTAATGTCCTCTGGTTTTATTAGCTCTTCTAGAGGGGTGCTTAGCTGGCAAGTGCAGCATCTGCCACCAGCTCCTCGCAGCTTTAACAGCCTCAGTGCCAACTCCCCAGCCTGGGCTCAGGTTTTACTGGGCACAGTGGGTGGTGGTGGAGGTGGGTTTTGCTGTTCCCAGCATTCCAGTTCCTCCAGGATCCAGGCACTGCAGCAATGCACAGGATTCAACCCTTTCCTGGGCCAAGGGGAAGTTGGAATTTTGGGCACTGCAGGGAACAGTGGACCCTGCCTGTCTCTGGGAAACCATCCTTTTTTTGAGGGAAACCATCCTTTACCAAGGTAAACCATCTTTTTCACCCCAATTCATGGGAAGAGGAGGGGCTGCTGTTGTGCTTCAGAGCCAGTTCTTCACCTGAGCAGAGCAGGTATAAACTCTGAACAGGAGCCTGTCATGTAGAGGGGACTCTGCATGGCCAGTGACACTAATTTAGCATGAGGGGAATATTTCAGCCTAAGTGGTCTCTACTGTGTATAAAACACTCAGTACCAGTGCTGTTTGCTTCTTCTCTTAGTGGTAAAATATATTTATTTGTGAAGTGGATCTTAATCTATCCCAGAACAGTGTTTTTAGTCTTTCACAGTAGCATTTATAATGATTGAAAGTGTAGGCTGGAGAGGACATCTTTCTGTAGCAATGAACAAAAATAAGAATAACTTTCCAGTATTACCATATATCAATAGCCAATTATTTTTGTAAGGATGGGTTCTGGCTGGCTGCTAATGGACTGACAATGAGATAAGTCTTCCAGGAGAGAAACCATCGTTTTAAAGATGGAGGGGCTGGCCTTTTAATTTTAGGGCATTACCAAAATCACACCTTTCACCTTCAAAAATTGTAAATGATCACAGACTTGTTCTAAATCATTTAATTGCTGTTTTAACTGAGCCTGGCTCATGCTTTGCAGGGGTTTGTCTTTCTTAGTACTGATGGTGCTGCTGAATTTCTTAATTTTTCTTGAAGGACAACATCCTCCTTGCTTGTACTCTCCCTCCCAGCTGCTTGCTGGCCATCTGTCTGCAAAGGCAATTTCAGGAATCTGCAGACAATTCACCCTTGCTCATATGCATTTCTAGAACCTGAAACACAGTGCAGATATGCACAGGCGCAAAGTAAAACCTATTAAGTGAGATAAAATGTAAAGATGCTTTACAAAGCTTTTCCCAGTGTTTCAGATAAAGCAAGCTCACATTTCTTGCTGTTTTTTTCTTCTGCCTATTCTTTCATCTTCACCTGTTTCATCCATCTGCCTCTTTCTCTCTGACACAGGGAGTTTTGATGACATGGATTAGCAGTCCCATGTCTCTCTACCTCTGCTAGAGCTCCTTGCTTTAAACTTCCTCTTGAAAACAAGCTTGAAAGAAAGATCACCAAATGCTCTAGAATATGCACCAAGAATTGCTTATTACTTGACTGTATTTACAAATAACCAACAAGCTTGGGAAAAATGTAAACACTTTGTTGTCCATCATGCTCATGGATCGAAGTCCATTCTTGTTTTCAAATGAATGCTGCCCACTGCTTTTGATGCTGTCTGGAAGAAGAGATGAACAAAAAAATTCAGGGATGAGGAAGAAAATAAGGAAAATTGGTGCCATTCCCAAAGCCACAAGTTGGATCAATGGCCACAGGCCCTGTTCCCACGGGTCCTTCCATTAGCCTTGTGTTTGGCCCTGTGCCTATGGCTCCCAGGGCAATGGAGAAGGAGGGAGCTGCTCAAAATAGCCACATCAATTTGAATTCAGGTCTCTGGGGCTATTTATTTGAACACTACACATGTTCCCTACACAGCAACAAGCCAGCTGCTCTGATAACTCCCAAGACATAAGAAATGTGCCTTGAGTTCCTGTGACGTTTTATATTCCAAACTTTGCCCAGTGGCTGATGGTTCCTTCCTCAAAGTGACATATTGATTGTGGGTGCACGTAGGGTAAGTATGATTGTGTTCAGTATTTTGAGCTCATCATCTGTTATCCCATTCCCATTGTCATCTGATGCCCAGACACTATCAAATTGGAAGCAGTAGCGTAGAAAATTACAAACAAATCAAAAAAGACTACAGCTGTGAAATGAATCAAACCACTGTTTCTACCCTTTGTATTTCCTTCAGTATAAAAATTCTTTTACAACGAAAAACACAATTTTTGTGTTTTGGACTTACAGCTATGAAGGCAGGGATGAAGCACTGCAGCCCAGCACCCACCAAACAGAGCAACCATTTGCTAAAACATGATGAAGACAGAGGATGGGTCACCAAGGCCAGCACCTTGCCTAGGTCTGTGCCTCAACCCATTCTGAGCACTCAAAGAACATTCCAGTGCTGCAGACATTTGTCCATAGGTGTTCCAGCCTGTAATGCTGTGGGAGAGCAGCACCCAGGGAATTTTCTTGCATGTTTGAAGCTCTTGACCTTGGTCCTCTCCATTTGCTGCATCTGAAACGGGGTGATGTGATTAGAAAAGTTCAAGTCCAAGCTCCGTGTCAGCTTTTCAGAGCAACCTCTTGTTGTGTGCTGGCCGTACCCCGAGAGCAGGCTCTGAGTATGTGTGTGCTTGTATGAAGATGACCACATTAAATTTAAGCAGAAATAAATGGTAATTTAGCTGGCACAGATACACAAGGCTGACATAATCTCTAAAGGTTTGAGGCTGCTATTAAATTTGTTCTCCCTATTAATTTGTGAGCAAGAGGATAATTAAAAACTGGCAACTCTAAAGTTGACATAAAAAGTAAGAGATATACAGTTGGCAGGGATAATTTTATGCACTGTCAAAGTAAAAAGGCTTTGCTAAATGTACATAGGCAAAGAAATACACTGTCATCTTAATGAGTAATTAAAATATGGACTTCTAATAATTGAATCATGACTCTTGTCACATTTGTATTTGTTTAATATCTCTAGTTTTGATTGAATCTGATTTTGAGTTCCGATCTTAATCAGGTCTGATTTAGGCTCTTGGTTCAAGTAATTCAAAGTGATGAGCATGAATCTTGTTGTCCTATTACCTCCTCAGTTTCTTGTTTCCAGTGAAGACAATGTTCTTTTGAAATCTCATTATTAGTTATTGCATTTAGCTAGCAGGGCTGGACAAGTGTGGTAGGTGGGTAGTATGCTGATGTTAAAGGTTTGAATTTTCAAAGAGGAAGCCTTCACTTCTTCTGAGCATCACTTGCTAGATTTTGGAAGTACTTCAAATGGCTGACATGGTTACCAATTAATGCCTTTGCTGGCAGAGCTCAGGGAGTCTTGGCTATGTACACTGCTCTGTTGTGCTGGTTTTTTGTAAACTAAAAAAGAAGAGCTCTGTAAGAGAAGATCATCTGTTTTTTAAAACTCTTTTCCTTAAACCAACTGTCATGGTCACCCTGGAGTGTGATCGTGTCTTCAGTGACACAGAGCTGTGCCTCATCAATCTGTTTAAAATTTCTCATCAAATCCCAAAGTTAACAAGAAGTTGCACATTTCCAGTTCCTCTCACTGAAGTACACAAGGCTGGGACTGGCCTAAGTCTCTCCTTCTTCAGAGTCCCCAAATTTGCCCAAATCATATTAATCTATTGTCTCTTGCAGCTTCAATTCATCTAAACTTTCAGAGTTTTCTCATTCTAATATATATTTTTTAAACAGAAGGAATGGGATGATGCTTAATTCTCATTACAGTGAACAGGCTATCCTGTGTCTCCATGAAAAAAAAGTTTATTTCTCCCCTTTCTCTGCCTAGAAATTTTTAGGTGCTCAAGTCTGTCTTTAAAACCATCCATTTTTCTCTTCTTTTTAACTACAATCATTGTTTTTTTGGGCCTCTTCAATTCCCAGTTCAAAAGAAAGCAACAATTGTTTTGCTTCAAACTCATCCAGCTCTGAAGATGAGGAATTTATCACTTTTTCATTGCCAGCCTGCTCAGTTTATTTCTCCAGTTCTCTAAGAAATCTGTTTGCTTTGCTCAGCTTCACAAAGGTGGGTGAACCAGAACGAGGAGACAGCAGACTCCCTCCCTGAAAAGCTCCCACAGCATCCATTCAAAAACACCTCTTGGGATACAGACACACTTCCACAGGACTTTTAAAGGTCTCAGGACAGGTTGAAAGTGTTTGAAGAAGTGGGGGATGGAGCTGAGGTTGTGAGGAGCGGTGCCTCCATCTGCTCTTTATAAACAAGCTTTTCAAAAGGTTGGAAACATCAAAGGGTTTTGAACCAGTGTACCAGAGAAATGCACAGGACCCAAATGTGCAAGAGAAGGTGCTAAAAATGCCTGTTGGTACCCACTTCTGGCAGTGGTGGGAAAGGGACATCTGGCTTGGGAACACGGACACCCTCAGCACCTGGGAGCTGATGGAAGAGCAGACTTTACATGAGCCAAGCTGTCCAACACTTACACTCTGCAGGGTAAATACACTCCTTATTTAGCTGTCGAGATGCTCAGGGTGCTTATTTAGAGGTTGAAGAAGAGGTGGGAAAGCAGCAGGACCAGCACTGCTGGTGCAGGAGGTGGGTGAGCCCCAAGAACTCCACGGAGGGAGCCCATAGCCCCTGCCTGGGGGTACCCAGCTGATGGCATGGGGGGATGGTGGCAGGCTCATGGCACTGCCCATACCACATCCTCCCACCTGCCTTGGCTGCCACAGTCTTGAAGAAGCACAGCAGCCCCAGCCTGTGCATTGAAAACTGAATCAGATGATGTAAAATGAGCAAAATGTTCCTCCTGCTACAAAAGTGAGGTGGCAAATATCACCCAGGCAAGCTGTTGGTGGGGGAGAAACTCTGTATCCTCCAGCATGTGTGGATATAAATAAACACGGGCTGTGCAGATACTTCAGATGTCTACTAATGCATCTTGTATTTATGTCCGACTTGAAGAGATACAGAGAGATTAGTAAATACTTCAAATTGACAGCACAGTCATATTTTCATCGAATAAATGATGCTGGTAAATGGAGAGACTT
Organism: Chaetops frenatus; assembly: GCA_013400775.1. Taxonomy (NCBI): domain Eukaryota; kingdom Metazoa; phylum Chordata; class Aves; order Passeriformes; family Picathartidae; genus Chaetops; species Chaetops frenatus. Next base: position 148,575 of record VZTR01006576.1, on the reverse strand, counting down.
TTCTTCCTTCCCTTCAGGAAATGAGGAAGAGTTGTCTCCACTGATATTATTTCCAATTTTTTTTCTCTCAGGAAAGAGAAAAAGATCTCACTGGTGATATCATATTTGTCGCTGATTAGATTTCAGTGTTATTTTTTTTAAACCTCAGATCACTTAAACCTATAGGGCACCTATGAAATACACACTCATTTCTTCCAGGACACTCTGAAAAGACATCTGTTATGTTGCCCGGGCACAATTCACAGTGGATACTCCTTTTTTAAAATTACATTTGTGATTTCTTTTTAAAATCCAAACCTTAAATCTGCAATTTCACATCTTCCTAAAGATGGAAACCACAAAATACCAAATCCCTACAAGCCTTTTTGTGTGGTTTGGGACAACAAGCTCCATTTATTTGCAAACACTGAAAATATTTTAGTGGTATTGGATTTAATAGGTCAGAAAAAAAGGTTCTGGAAAACCAAGCAGTCTGATCACTTGGTATTTCCTGCAAAGAAAATAGAAAATAAAAAATAAAATCCCCCAAAGTTAGATATGAAAGAGCCTCTTCTGCAACCTCGTGCTGAATTTCGTGGAATGATTTTTTTACTAAGCACATTTTCTCCTAGACTTAGACCCAGTTTCCCAGTAGCCCATGTCTCCTTAACCATCAGAACTGGGAGGTCCTGTCCTTTTCATCCTGAAGCCAACAGCAAGTCCAATTTAATTCTGCAGTGTCCAGCTGTAAGATTCTTTACAGGAAAAACCAAAGAAATTGACATGTTTTATCGGGTCTTTTAGACTGCTCCTCTTCTGTTGCTCATTCTGAGTACATCCTTGCCTTTGCCTAAACCTCCTCACAGCCTTTGGAACAAATAGTGCACATACTCAGGTTCTGTGGTTCCTGTCATTCCTCCTGCTCCTGCAAATATCCTTGTTAAAAACTAGGTAAGAAATTATTATATTGCTCTTTTCCTTTTTCTTTCTCTCTTCTTTTTTTTTTTTTTTTTTTTTTTTTTGGAAACGAGATGAAGAGGGAGAGGAGAGTGAACGAGTTTTAATGTTTGCCTCTCTTTATAAACATGGTGATGTGGGAACAGAAGGCGCACGTCCAGAGCAGCCCGGTGCCGTGCAGTGCAGGGTGGCTGTGGCGGCTCACGGTCCCCCACCGCAGACAACCCGCTGTCCCACGACCTCACCCCCGTCTGACGGCCACAGGGCCAGGGGCCAGCGGGTCCCGTGTTGCCCAGCTCCGGGCAGCCCGGGAAGGCACTGCCCCGCAGCAGCTCTCCCGAGCACGGGGCTGCCGGGGGGCGCCCACAACCAGGGGCTCAGCAGCCGCAGCCCGAGGAACCACCGGCCCCGCGAGGATCCGCCCGCGTTCCCGACCCCCCGACGGCCCCGCGCTTCTGGCAGCGCGCCGGGACGCTCCAGCAAGGCGGGCCCGGCTCCCCCGGCCCGCAGCGCCCCGAGGGGGCGTCCCCGCTGCCCCCCAGCCCCGGGGGCGGTCCCGCCGCCCGCACAGGTGCCGGGATTGGGCGGAATATGCAAATGCGGCGCTGACGTCAGGCGGCTCC